>JAQGAS010000701.1:0-36600 GCA_034686365.1 Pachymerium ferrugineum | reverse complement strand
TAGTGGTTAATCAATACTTTGGTACCACTAGGAAAGTTCAAATTTCAATTCCATTACGTTGTTTGTATTGCAATTGAAAGAAGTTGTTCCAGCTCTGGAACTGACTTACTTTTTTCATTTGATTGTTGGACACAGTTGAGTTGATATTGCAGTTTTGGTATAAGCAATAATATGAGCATTGACTCGATATGTGTGGTTCGGTCCTAAACGGAATTAAAAATAATAGAATCTATGGCAATATTTAGTCGATTTTTAATCGATAAATAATTTTTAAATCGATTTATGTTAATTTTTAGTCGATATTACGTTTTTTTTTTTTACAATCGATATTATGTTCTTTTTAATCGATATTAAATCAATTTTCAATTTTGATCATTTCTAATCGATAATTTGTTTATTTTTAATCGATATTTTGTTCATTTCTAATAGATATTTCGTTCATTTTTAATCGATATTTTGGCAATTTGTAATTGATAATTTATCGATTTTTTTACTCGACCTTCCGCCATTGTTGCGAGCAGGTAATTAAAATACAGCAGCACATCACTACAGCTATAAGCATCAAATATTATTGGAATGAATAGTTTTACTTTTGGTAATTATTTTACTATTTTGGAATTGAAGTGCCTTCAACGTGAACGGCGTCTTAATCTGAACTCTTTGCTCGCATCTTAATCCCCAAGTCGCGTATTTATACGAATGAAGGAAGAATACACGCGATAAAGCGTCGGCGGCGCGATATTCCACTCGGGAGAATTGGTTTCACTCTTTTAGACGTTTGCTAATTGTCCTTTAAATTTTACAACTCGAGCTCGATCAATGGTAACGAGTGGCCTATTATTTAAACGGAGAGTCTCTTACGACATCATCAAAACGGTTATTACATCCAAAGGCGCCGCGTCTTTGTCCTCATGGCGTTAACGATCAGGTTGTTGCGCCCTCTCGGGGTCGCTATTTACTCGACTGATCACTCGTAATGAGGCACACTGAGTACATTACTAAATGGTCACGTGCCAAATATGGGCTAAGGCTTCTAATTACTCCCAATGCGTTTCATTCAATTTAAAGCTACAGTGACATCATCTTAATAACTCTATAATTTAAGAAATCGACCTCTCCCTCTCATTTTTCTTGTTTGGTTATTTTGTTTTGTGTAGTCAACACTTTAATTTAATATGATCAGTTTCCTTTTGGTATTTTCACCCGTTGACCTTGTATGTTTGGCTTTGTGCCAAAGTGATAACGCCGTAAATTGGCGTTGGCTTGATATGTAATTGAAACAGGGAAGGAGCAAAAATGGCATTATTTCACTGAATTTATTATTTTATTTTTTCTTCCTTCTTAATTTTAGGCTTTGAAATTTTCTGATGGTTAAGGTTGCACTTGTTTTAAATTATTCAATATGTTAATAACCTCTATTCCCCCTCTATTCTACCGCAGTGAACTAGAAACTGAACGGATATTCAAGATGACGTAGTCAAGGGTAATGCGTTGCGTCTTGTAAGATTTCAATTCTAATGACTAAAAATTTTTAAGTTACTTTAATGTTGCGCTGTGACGAAGATTTTATAGTTAAAAGTACACTGATATTCGTTTTAAAGTGTCAAGTAACTTGTTTCTGTAATATTTATTAAACAGTACTACTACTAATCTTTGAGGTTTGGTGTAATAATAGGTACAAATGGTCAAACTGAAAAATTGGGTATTGTAAGTATGTAAAGTAACTTAAAAATTTGGGGAATTTTGGGTTTGTAATTCGCAAATTCGAAGACCAAAAAAAAAATTCGAAAAAGAAAATTTTTGGAGATTTTCGAATTCCAAATCTTGGGGTGCGTCTGCGTGAGCTCCTCGTATGGTCACCTGCGTATTAAGAGAGTTTGTGTAGACGGAGTTCTAGAGGGCGCGTGTATCAATAATCTTCGGTCATATGCAATGGAGAGAAATTAAGATAGCTCATAGCTCTGCTGTATTGCCAGTGTCTACAATTTGATTTAAACTCAAGTTCACTATCCACATGCAAAATATTTTTATTTACTTGAATTTATAATGTAATTTCGTTATTGTTACGTGCGTAAACAAGAGGCTAAATGTGCAATATGTATACGTAATCGCAGGTGTTAATCCTTTGCAGTTGGTTTGTCGGTCAATAGATTTTTCAGCTGCGAGTTCATTTCCTGCTCAACAGGGGGCGGTTTTGAGTTTACGCAAATGAGAGAATTGGCTAATGAGTTTTATGATTTTAGAGGAATTATGATCTTTTTTTTTTTTTAAAGAGAAAGTCTTACAGTAATGTTGGTTTTGGGGGATGGGTGTAGTTGATGTGTATCACTGTAGCTAGCTAAAAATCAATAGTTGCGTTCACTGGAGACCAAGCGGCTGTTTACCTCGATTTATAGTGAATTTCTGCAACTTTTACGACGTCATTCCTGTCGGATGAACTTTCTGGAAAAACAAAATATCATCCACTAATACTTAACACTTTGCACTATTAAAAATTTGAAATGGGAATTTCGGGTTGATGGGTCTGTAAAAATTGTATTTAATCACGTTTGCTTTTATTATTGTTCCTCGAAAATTAATGGATGCCTTTTACGTTTATAATTGCGATTATAGTTTTACGGTAAAGAAATAAGAGTTTTCGTTAATCATTTAAAGAGTCAGTTCTTATAAATTTGAAGTTGAAATTCTGATTGTGCTTGAACAATTATTGAACCCAGAGCTCAGTGGCGCCACTAAATACGGTGGCAGCATTTCGTACTAACTACTACCTTTTCCTTGTGTACACAAACCCAAACTTTGAGTAAAACATGTAAAATAAATAAAATAAAAAATTCGAATGTGAAAATTTTAAAAAATGCAATTCAATATGCAAATCTTAGTCAAAAAGATTTTCACTCACTCACTCAAAAATTTTTTTAATTACAAAATTCGTTCCCACCTGCCATTTTTTATCTTATCTGCCTTCAAACACAAAACACATAATCTCATTTCCTTTTTTTTTCATGGTGCATGTCAAAAATTGTTCCTATCATTCTTCCCCCTTCCTCCTTAACTCTTTGTGTGTGTTTTTCTATTTGCAGGATTTATTCTTTTTTTTTCCACCTCTAAAAATTCCATTTCTTTGTGAAAGGTTTTACCTATGCTCGTGATAAATGAACCTATTTTTGTTATGGAATAAAGACATTATCCTTTCGATTCATTTTGCAAAAGGTGTAGCTTTTAATGCGAAATAATCCTTCTTAGTTAGTGAAGGTTTTGAACCAAAAGAAGCGGCTTAATTGTTCGCCGAGTTGGCAGTCAACGTACAAATTGGATAGAATCTCGTTCCGTCTGTAAACGTGACTTTAAAATTAACAGCAACGCACACTCCAAAGCACAACTACCAGATGAAAAATATTTTTTTTTTCTCCCACGATATTTTTCGCCATTAAATAAAAATAAAAAAAGTTGTCTGCTTTAAATTTGCTTAATTGGCTCAACTTGAAGAAAAAAACATATTGAAGAGTTTAAAAAAAATACAATTTGCGTTTTTCTTGACTAAGAAAATATTTGTTTAACCTTTTTTTCGTCTCTATTCCAACTTTTGCATTTTAAGTAAAAAAAAGAAAAAGAATAAATAAAATATAAATTAAAGCAGAGTTGTTTTTGTAGTTTTATACAAGAAATTGAATTTTAGTTTTAAGTCTAGTTAAATTGTTAAAATGTTTTTTAATGATTTGCCCGAAAATGAATGGTGGCGCCACTCACGTATAATCGATCAGTGTTTTCTTTTGTGTCGACCTGATGTCTGTTTCTTGCATATTCATTTCTGGGGAATTTATCAGACAAAAATCCTTTTCACTTTAAAGTTTAAGTGACAGCTCAGTGTCTCTTGTTTCCTATTTGAAACTGACATTTTTTTTTTTTTTTTAAGTCTCAGGGTACTTTTCAATACTATTGGCAAGATGGAGAAGTGTTTACTTTGAAGTTTTGAATGTATTTCTCCATCTCCTTTGACTATGCAAATCGCCTATAGCAGGTTAATTAGTCCAATCAATTAGTTTTGAATGGACAAAATGATGCACTTAGCTATCGAATTGCGGTTTTCTCCCAATTGCATTGTGCGGTTACATTTTGGGAACGATTAGGCTATTTAGAATAGACAAAGATGATTATTGGCATCGTTTCACTCTTTTGTTTACATCGAACTCTTGTTTAAAACGAATTTAAAGGGACAATCAACACTTTTTGACAGGTTAGATTTATCGCACTTTTCAATTATTAAAGCACTGGTTCTACTTACAACAATTCTATATCATAAATCAATCACGTAATTTTGATAAGACTAATTTATTCTACCCGAGTTTGGCCACCAACAGAAATGAAAGACCAAATCTTATCAAAGATGCAACAGCCTTGATACATTTATTTAAAAGGGTCATCTTTAAGTAGATTTTGAAAGCGCCTGGCTATTCCAATCTTTGTTTACACTCCCTTTACAAACAGGCTTCTTATTTGAATTTACAGCCCTCCACCAAACAAATAATCCCCAACAATTTCGTTTATTAATTATTAACAAAGAGCATGCAATCTCATTTCATTCTTCCTAATTAAAATCTCTATACACAGACACTCCTATTTAAAAATAATTTGTTAAAAGGGTTGACTGCCCTCTGTTTCCATTAACAAACTGAATAAACAACAGAGAAAACTTTTACATGAAATATATAAATCAAATTACTGAAATCTTAAAAGAAAAAGGCCAGCTTTTCTATTGACCATTATACTAACCAGAATCCCCCAAAGTCTGCTGTCATGTGATTGCAGAAGAACAAAAGCGACTCCAATTGCAAAGGTGGGGAATTGCAGTGAACAGGAAAAAATTATAAAAGCAAATGAAGTGCACGTTACTGTAGCCAAATCCACTTACAAAATACAAAGCTCTTGTCAAAGAATAAAGTACACTGTTTTGTATAATGAAATTTACTGGGCAGTAATTTAATTGTTTTTCAAAAGGCTACTTTCTCTTTTTCAGCATTCCTTTCATGGACCGGGTAAATGGTGTCTTGCCAGTAATTAGATTTATTTTCACCAGTAAAAGAAGTAGAGAATGGATTTGTTAAGTCTTACCTTATTGACTTAAACAAAGCTTATCCCTACTTCTCTTTTAATGACTAAGTCTTATAAATGGTGGATTTACCGAGGCCATTTTTTGACTTTATATTCTTTTTGCCCACCACCAACTCTTAGAAAATGTTGACGATAGCAGAATGAAGGAATGGTTTTGGAATGGTCAGAGGCGATTGAAAAATATTTGCTACGGGTTGGTAAAATGTAGGGGATGAATTAGTGCGTGAGGTGGGTGTAAATTAGAGCACAAGTTGAAGAATTGGTAAGCAGAGAGTTGGTTAATGACTCTCCATTAAGGCGGGACATGGTGTAATACAAGTTAGCGATGGATCGTTAATGATGGTGCCTTGTCTAATATCTGATGGCATCCAATATCTGATGTTGGTGGCGTTCCATTGCACTCTTTTCCCTCTGGACGTTTCATGGGTCTCACGTTGCGTTTTATTCTGGAACGTGTGGGCTTCTTATTAATTATCCAATTGACTTGGCCCACTTTGGATAGTTGTCTAAAGTGAAAAAAAGTAGAACGGTTTGAAGAAAAAAAAATTCCTGTGGGGAACATTCACTAATAGCTTTTTATTTGGGTTTTGTATCTCAGCAGACAGTTGCTTTACCACACTCTACCGCAAGTTGCGGACGTCTGTACGAGCTTATTTCCTTCCATCCCATAAAAAACATTCACATTTTACTTCAGTGAGAACACAAGTAAACTTGGTTTTAAATTTATTGCAGTTACATGGCATTTTTAATGTGAACAGACTTAACTTAAGGTTTATTAATGCTAAGTTTTAGAATTACAGCAACTTTGGCTATAGTGAAACTTACTTCCTTTCCCATATTCTTTGCGTCCTTTCTGGGTTACTTCAATGTGACCACACTGACATTAGCATAAGTGTTGCTAAGTGTTTACTTGCAATGTTAACCTCTTGAATTGACAGTCTAGTGTTTGTTTTATTAAAGGAGCAACATTAATATATGTATGAAGAAGATCACTAGAAGTTGATGGTTGTTGAATGTAAATGATTAAGGGACATCTCAACAGTAAACAAGCTTTAAAAAAAAATAAGACCTCCTGCAAGACAAATAGGACTTCCCTAGAGACTAACAGTGCAGTTTCATGTCTCCTCATTAAGAGGTTGCGGTTTCATTCGTCTTTCTCCACTCGATGTTTGTGTGGCTTGAAAGGTAAATGAACACACGTTCAATTAATTCAATCTTGACAGATTTATGTAGTCACATAAAAGGGAATAACCAATAGAAACAAAACCAGAACATTTCGCAATTTGTTCCATATCAAACTGGCAACTTTAATTTCAAGAGGCTTGACCCCTTTTTTTGCCTTCTGGGTGCACGAGGGGATGAGATGAAATTCTCGAGGGATAAAACCCATCATAGTTTCATTTTCTGTCTTCTCTCCATTTACTAGAAGAATATGCGTCGAGTAGTAGGAGCTGCTCTCTCCCGACGGCTACATTCAATTTGCAGGTGGAGTGCACCAAGACACGCACCAAATGGCCACTGTCCGCCGGAACAAGAAATGAGACTTGACAAGCCAGACGAACGATAGGCTTATCACGCTTCTCAAATGTAATGGACGAATGTTGGAGAGAATAGTGTCAGCACCCAAATCTTATTCACAATTTAATAAGTGGATATAATTCAGAATTTTTTTTTCTTCTTCTTTTTCTATTGAATTAAAGAATAGGAACAGAGGAACCGGTAATGCACAAGTTTTTAATACAATCACAAGTTTCTTGAAATATGAAATGGAATAGAATTTTATTCCAAATGGGAGAAGTTAAAGTGACAGTCAAACCTTTTTACAAATTATTCTTAAAGGGACAATCAAACCTTTTTATAAATTATTTTAAGTAAAAATTTGTAGGCTTTAGTTTGTTATGAGCTGGTTCAGTTACTTCCAATCTTGTTGAGTAATGCAATTTAAGGAACTTTTTTTTTTGGTGGTGTAAAGTTTGACCACCAATAGAAATTAAAGGATGGAAATATTGGGAGTGAGAGCGGTTTTTTTTATTCTATGATGCAATTATTTCAACATATGGCCCCCTTCATAGTCCAAAGTGATTTTGACAGGCTGTTCTCTTCTTTGTTTATACTCCCTTGAAAACAAGTTAGAAGTTGGTTGTCATCCGCCGCCATATAAATAGTTCCACACATTGAAAACTGTACTTCAAAGTAATTTTACAAAACTTTTTATTCAAAAAGTTTTAAGTTGACTATCCCTTTATCTGGTTATCATTTTCTGCTGATTCACTGAAATAAAAATATTCTCAAAATTCTTCGTATGGGAAAGGGATGTGATTTGTTAAAGGTCTAGTTTGAAAAATGAAGCCTCTCTTGTATTCGACCAGGTGTTGTAAAAATGCCCATTCATTGTTCTAATCAAAACAAATCACCTGGCGACGCCTCATCATCAAACGACTACCAACACCCATGAATCCTGATTATCTCCTTCCTCCTCCTTGCACGACCTCTTAAAATATACAACACGTCAGCGTTTTCCTGATTTGTACCATGCCAACCACCACTATTTTATGCGACTACGCCCCGAGTGCAACACTTGAAATAAACCAGCAACTAAAAATTCGACTCTTATTACACAAAATAATCAACTAAAAGCGATTTAAAAAATTTTTTAAGAGAAAAAATTCGTGCTAATGATGATAAATTCAACTTACTTGAGGGATTTAGTTTTAACTTTTATCCCCCCCCCAGTGGATATTTTTCGCTTGATGATTACTTAAAGATCTCCTGCTTTTATAATTCACCTTTTCTTTTGTGTCATCTATGTTTTTAATCATGGTTGCAATCTCCAAAATTATTTTCTTACTTCTAATTTTAAAAAATTGTTCTTGATTAAAGGCGATAAAAAAATGTACTCCAGTGTAAATTGGAGTGTGTAACGTAGGTTTTTAATACTACAGCTGTTTTCTATTGATAAATATTTAATGTGACTCAACCATCTACTGCCTGCTCTCAACTTATTATTTCTCCAAACTTTCCTCTTTAATGTCGTACTCGGTTTTTCGATCGGCCCCACACGTCTGTCACTTGTCATACAGGGTGGACTGAGATTGGGTTCGTTGACCGACACACAAGTAGCCATGTGAAATTTAATTTTTTTTCTTTTTGTCATTTCATTCTTTTGTGAATTATAATGTGAAAATAACAAATTCAAGCGCCTTGTTTTGCTGCACTTTTCTTCTTTTTCCATTGCAACTCGCTAGGTAAAGAAGAGAAAAGTGGCATCAGCTGTGTAAAGCTCCTCTTCATGTTTGGTTTCTTTTTTTACTCTCCCTTTTTTCCTCTTGTTCCTTTATTTCCCTATTTTTTCATTGCTGCTATGTTGGAATAAAGCTCAAGATTTTTTTTTTTTATTTTTTCCCTCCTTTAATCATTGATCAATGTAAGATAGAAGTTGCCTTTTTTAAGGAGGAACAATAAAAGATATTCTTCTTAGATGAATTATGAATGATGTAAGAGTTTTGGTCTCTCGTGAACTGAATGTTAATTTGACTGGGGTCGTTCACTTGGCGCGACTCGTTTCATTACTCTAATTGCTGCAACACACTTTTCCTTGAAGCAGATGACTAATTGGTGGATAACTTTGCCAGAATCCTTGGCAGCTAGTAGTGTGAGCGACTAATTTGATCCGAGACATAAAGAATGAAGGAAATTATTGTTTGTCACACATTCCACTTGAAGTCAATCTTTTCTTGGTAGGGTAATAGCTGTAATGTGTTTGAAAGTTCTCACATGCTGGAGGAAATGTCCATTATTAGTAATGGTTAAGTTCCTCTCTTTGAATGGGATCTATTAAGAAGTAATTTTTGAAGTTTGGTTCTCTAGATTTAAAGAAAACTGGTCTGGAATATTTGAAGCGAGAGGATTGGTATCGGCGCCATGTTTGCTTGTGATGTCATATCACTGACAGCGTCATTTTATTGTTAATTTATGTCATTTTAACTGCTGAGGTTTTATTTCGTGTTGTTGTAATGTAAGTTTAATTGCTATTGAGTGATTTTTTTTCTTTTGTTTTTTTAGCTGTTGATGATTTTTTGTTTTTGGATTAAGTGGAATGTTTTCTCCTCTGTTTCTACTTGCTTTTGCGGATTGTGAAAGTTGTGTGCTGATTAGTTTTTGCTTCTTTCTACCATTAATTTTTTTTCTAGTGTGGGACCATTGTATAGTAATTTCACGCAAGAAGAGCAGGCTGCGAAGCATTGCTCGTGCAAGTGTCATTTCTAGTCAGTTGTAGTTTTTTTTTTTGTACTGTAAGAGAGGAGTTGCGTAGCCTTTTCTTTTGTTCAATAATAGAAAGTAATTAGATATCAAAAGATTAACAAAACTTTTTAAAAACTGAACTTTTGAAGAATATTAACCGTGCAAATTAATTTTGAATGTTTTAAGGTTCTTAGATCATTTCTTGATCATAATTTGATTATCTGACTTGAGTTTATCATTGGTAGTGGATTTTTTGAATGTAAAGTTGTATCTATTAACACTTTATTTTTCACCCACTATTTTCACACTGAGTCAATTGACATTCCCTAAACGCACCAGAAACCTATTTAAAACGATGCTCTCCATCAATCGGCATCCACTTCAACTATTAAACTCTCACAGCTCGTAACCTAGGTCATTCGAAAGTAAGCTAAGAGATTTGCAACTTTATCTCAAACATTAAACAAACGAAATGTTTATAAATTGCTAATTTACCTTACAAATTAAGCTAAACGCTCCGGTTTATCTGATCAACATATACACCCACTAAAATCACTCGATTAGCAACATTTTGAAATCCCTAAAAGAAAAGATAAAAAGAAAAATTCCATTTATATCTATATCAACCCGCAATCGCGTGTTTATTGTCGGTGTGATTTGCTTCTTACCCCATATACCCTCTTCTTACTACCACACAAAACGAACCTTTTCGAATTCCAAATGATTTGTTCCACACATTACAATTCACTGCTCGTCGACTCACGATTCGATTTTGTCTCCATATTGTGCTGCTATTGATCCTAACCCCTTACACATCTCTACATCTTTTTGTGTGCATTTTTTTCTCTTTATTTTTTGTCATCCAGCTCAAGTTGAATGACAATTTTTATCCTTGATCCGTGATTTTCTCTCCAAGGAGCAACAACAAAGTTGAAGGTATCATCGCATTTTATATGTAAGAGTAGTTTTGTTTTGTATAAAGACGAATGGCGCGGTGGACCATGAAGTAAAACGTCTTCATTTTGTGTGGGGGCGCTTTTTGTAGTTTGCAACATTTTTACAGCTACATAAAACTTCATTGTCCTTGCACTAAGCGGAATGAAAGAAGAATAAAAAGAGAAGCAGATGAGAAGGCGAATTTTGGATTCAGACGGGTCGCTCTGGATAAGCGACAAGAAACTCCAATGGTTGGCTGTTCCTTTTTTTATTACTAAAGTTAGTAAGCTGGGGGAGTTTAGTTTCTTGTAATGTGTAAAAGAAGTTAGTGTTTTTTTTGGGGGGTGAATTTGGATCTAATTTTCAGGTGGTTTGTTGGGGTTCTAATGAGTTGTGGAGACAATTATTGGGTTAATGAAGAGTATTTTTCTGTCATTGTGAGAGTGGGTTGGGTTTTGGTGGAAGATTATCAAGTTTTGAGTTTATTCACTGGTGAATTTTTTGTCGATCAAAGAAATTTGGGAACTATTGTTTAAGATGTTGAAATTTTTTGGAGAAGGAAGCATATTAGTGTATTTTGGTTTTCTTTGTTTGGGTTTGTTGGTAGAAGAGTTGCAAGTTTTGGGTTTTCTACACTTGTGAATTTGTTGTTGTGTATCAAAAAAATTTGGGAGTTATTATTTAGGATTCTTTGGCCAAGGAAGTGAATCGGAGTGTATTATGTCTCTCAAATTTTAATTTCTTTTAGGCTGGTTTTTAATTATATAATAGTGTGGTAGTTGAGGGGTAAATTGAGAGTATTGTAAAGACGAATTTGGGAAGCTTCTGACTGATTTACATCTGCCTCCAATTCTTTAACAGTAAAATCAACAACAAATGTTGTATTTGGCAGCAAGGGGGGAATAAGGAATTATTGGGGACCTAATTGTATGTTTGTCAGAGTTATGTCTTAAGTTAGTTGTTTTGCTGTTTGAAGGTTTTGACAGAAGTATCAATCAATGACAAGTGCAGTTGACTGTTTGAAGTCTCGCTACCATTTTCAATTTAATTTCTAAGAAGTTACTGTTTTTGGTTTTGAAGAAGTCGTTGGGGATAGGTAATACATTCTGTTATGATTATGGATTTTTTTTCAAAAAGATGGAATCCAAAAAATGGGACAAAAATGTGCGACGTTGTTATGTCCTTATTTCAATCCCATGATTACCTCTTGAAAACCCGGAAGATTTCCAATATCTACCTAAAAACATGTAAGGCGCCTTGATTGTTGACAGTGTCTACATTTTTAACATCTCTTGGTAAAGACAATCAAATTTCATAGGACATCTTTGGGATAGGGACTTAGTATCTCCAAGATATTGCCATTACAGGGATCTAAAGAAGAGACCCAAGTCTTGTCTCCAATTGGGGGTTTCCACAATTGTACTATCGCCATCTATCGGCAAAAGTGATATTGAACTGACGTCATAAGATTGCTTATCCTAACATAAATAGGTTCAATTATTGCAATACCTGTCCTCTAGCGTTTCAGTTTCAGTATAAAGATTACAAGTTTTTACTTCCGGGTCAAATGTCAGTAACACCGCACTCGAAAAATATCTCGCGATTCTGCAGATTCTTGAGGTTTGTCAGGTCAAAGGTTTTGAAAGAAAAAGGAAACGTGAAACACGCCATCTCCTGACTCTTCTTCCAGCGGGAGACGTCTTCGGATGAGACGATTTAATCGACAAAGATAACGCCAAAAAACATGAGCCAGAAGTGTCAACATATACGTCCAATACCTGTCTCCAAGGATTTAACAGAGTGGAAACACAATTTGATCAATTGTATCCATTAATTTGATACTCACCACTCCATTCATATTTATCACTTACTGATAAAAAAAAGTTTTTTCTTTTTAGTTGTAGGAATTTTAATTTTTTTTATACTTTTTGATATGTGTTAGGAAATACTAGGTGAAGGTGACAGATGGAGAAAAGTGTGAGAAGAACTTTTTTGCCTTTTTTTTCATAGAAGAAATTAAATTTGACAATGCCCAGGTCTGAGAAATTCAAATTCAGTTTTGAAACATAAATCGTCACTTTTGATTTTTTTTTTGTTTTTATAAAAGTAGAGTCAAGTGTTTTTGTTGAAAGTGTAAAAGTTAGAAGGAACAAAATTGCAGAGTTTTGATAACGTGATGAAATGCTCTGAATGGTGTGAAAGAAAATAAGTGTATTCTAGAGAGTCGTTAAACAAACATATTAGAGAATGCAAAAGATTCAGTTTATACAGAGGTCAAAACGGTGAAGCAAAAATATTGAAAAAGATTTTAAAAGTATAAATTGAATTTTAAATTTTGGAGAAAAGTTGAAGCAATATTTGTGCTGTTCTCTCACGGTTACAGTATAAATACGGAAGTTTTTATTATTGGTTAGAATTTTGTCTGAAGACAGAAGAATAACAGCTGAAGATGTAGTATGAAGTAAACGTAATATATTTTATTTTAAACAGTTTTTGCTCGATCATTGTCCTAGTGAAATATTATTTCTGTCCCTTCTCCTCTCTCGTACTCGCAAATGACGCCATAACTTTGAGTAGATCTTGTTTTAAAGATGGCGATTTTGTTTACGACGTTCGATAGATATCCATTATTGGTAACGTTTTTAACGATTAAGAAATATCTTTTGCAGTGACTACCCACGTTTTGACATTGTCCTATCCCAGAAATGAATTAATAGAATGCTGAGTTATGATTAAACTCACACAAATTGAGACACTTTTTGTAACAACGTTTATTTATATTCGAGAAAATTGGGTCACAACTCTGTATTACCGATAAAGTATCATTTTGCGCAGATTTTGATTTCGCTTTTCACGCCTTCTACCTTATTTTTAATTAATGGGGGTGCATTCTGTCCAAAATGAAATAAGAATACTTTATTAGTTTATTGGATTCATCATAATTTGCTACAACTCTTTTGACACATTTATGAGATCCCGTGTATTCATAAATGCAACTTAGAATCCTTTTCCAATGACAAGCTTACAAATCAAACGAGACAATTTTCGGACAAACTATTCATCTTCAAAACAGAGAATCCATATTTCCGCAATTCCAAAACGAAATTTATCAACAACATTAGACTCCAGGAGATATTGAAAATTCCAAGTTCTAGACTTGAAGCCGAAGTATTTTTAGAAAACTAAATTCTGGTGATTTGGGATTTCTTGGGTGGGAAAGTTTTTTCAAAAGCGGAATTAACAAAGGTTGGTGTTTTTAATATATTAAAAAAAAACTGTTGTAATACAACTCTGAGTAACAAATGATTCCTTAGATGGTCAAGGCAAGAAATTTTGAATTTGAGTTTCCGCTTCTTAAACTCTCAGCTGTATTTTATTCCCATTGGCAGTGGTTTAAAAATGTATGATTTCAATTTTACCACTAGAGAGAAAAACCAATCTTCCCTCCGCCAACCGCTATTTGATACTGCTCAATTTTGTATGGAATTATTAAACTTTTTTAAGGTCCAATTAATTATTTTAAAATTAACTTTCTTTATTTTTATCCAAAATTTTAAAGTTTAACATCTACTTTGCCTTTGTAAATAAATTATTCAGTAATAGAAAATTTTATGTAAATTTTTTCGAGTACTTGAAACTCGTGACTTCTTTTAATGAAAAAAATTTCAAATTTAAATGTGTTTGAATTAGCATGTAGCGAATAGATTTTTTTTCAGTTAATGCATAACATATTTATTAGTTATTCAATGGAAAAGATTCATTCAAGTGAGAGACCGATTCATCATTCCATTCACGAATCGATAGAATGTGCTTTTGGAAACGTAAAAGACGGAGAGGAAAACGTTGCATTGCTATTTATATGTAGGCGAAAAGAGATGTAGTTGACTTCTGTTAAAGTTTATTGATATTTTTATTTTATTACTCGTAAAATTTTGATTGACGTTTAATTTTAATTTAATTGTTTTTTTAGGCGTGTGCACCACGGTATGTTTACTACTCGGCAAATTTTCGGCGGCGGGAACCGGTAGGGACGTGTTTCGTGTCTCGTAATTCTTTCACCAATTTTCAAGAATATTCTCCGTGTCGTACCCGTAAGTTGATTTCACTTTATTTTTGTTATTTCCTTTTTAAGTTGTGGCAATTGACTGGGGATGGTGGAATTGGAAAACGCCACTTGGTGTGAATTGCAAATTTAGTTGGATATGTTCGATGTTGGGAGTGTATTAATGAATTACATAATTTTAAATGGAATTGAAGTTTACTGCAGTTTCAAAGTTTTCGTGTTGCAGTTTCTGAAATGTTCCATTTGTTATTGCAGTTTTGGGATTTGAAGTTGTCAGTTTAGTCTAAAAGCTTAGTCAAATAAAAATGTAATCTAGTTTAACCTTTAAATAAGGTTTCAGTTTAACCTAGTTATACACTCACTGCTAATGACATCATTTAGTGTTCGGTTAAGAGTAGGGGGAGACAAATATAAGCAAACAGTAATTTTATATAAACAAATGATGAATTCAGGAGGATAGGGGGTGTTGAATATTAAAGTGTCTATGGCAATTTTCGTTATATTTGTCTTGTGGACAGTTACAACAAGGCAAACCATGTTTAAAACTGCATAAAAATTAATCCCGTCTAATGGGGCGAAGTCGCTTCGGTAGTTCTAATAATGGCCAGGTGGATTTATTTCCGGTTCCACCTGGCAGTACCGACGCGCCACCATTGTTAGAACTGCGGTCATTATTATAACTACCGAAGCGACTTCGCCCCATTACTGCACTACACACCAAAAAAATTTTACACACAAGTTTATATTGTTTGTGGATGTTCATACAAAAAATGTCGTTCCTGAAGTTTAATGACGTCACTGATTTATTCTGTAAGGTGTAACAAACTACGACACGTAAATTTCACTTGTGTTCACACTTGGTTTGACTTAATATAGTGGTGTGAACGTAGCAGTTTTGTTGCGGGATCGGCATATCATCACTTAGTATTTCAAAACAAGTAAGAACCATACTAAAGACATGTCTTCCTTGTGGCAACCACTTGGGGAACTTAAGCTTTAACATTATAAAATAAGTGAAACATTTTGCGATTGAGTGGTCGGAAGTACTGGTCCCTTAAGTGTAGCAGAGTGAAGTCAGCTCTTGCATTCTTTCCTTCCCACAGTTCAATGTACTTGGCGTCATTTTTGCATAAATATAAACACTAAAATTAGATTTAGTTACAAAGAGAATAGCATTGAAAACCACCAATGTAATTTTACTGTAGCTGTAAGACGAAGGAAAATAATTGCATCGTAATTAATTCGTTTATCGAACAGTGGTCCCACCGAATATTCACGATTAATGGATTCGGGTAAAAGAGGGCAACAACCAAATTGATTTGGAGGCGGAAAAAGGAGAGTAGGGGGCGTCAAATCGAACCTCGAACGTATGTATTATCGAAACCACGTGCAGCTTGACCGAAGCCTTATCGACACCCAAAGGGGGCAGCAGACACGCAACGGCACACGAGTCGAACGATAAAATTGGACGCGAAACCGATCGATGACGTCACGTTATCGTAAAAGGACTCAGGTTAGCGCCTCTGCTTGAATCTGGAATTGCAAATGAAATGCAACTCCCACTCGTGATAAAAAGACGCTGTTTCTTCTGTATAAGTAAGTGCCCGAGTGAAGTTGGCAGAATGTGCAAGTTTGTGCAGATTGTGAAACGCTGCATGAATGATAGATAAGAGTGCTCTTTATAAGAATAAGTGGGCGATTAGGTATTGGAGCAAGAGGTATGCATATCGGGATGAGGTTAGATTAACATTAAATTCTTCAACCACAGTTACTTAATGGGGTTAGATGAATAATCGACGAGTGAAAGAATTTTTTTTATGTATCTGGATGTAAAAAAAAATAAATGGACTGTCTTCTAGCACAAAATGGCTGCTACCAGCCAGGAGAAATGGGTCGCTCCAAAGAGGCCTGCATATTTGGCTATGGATTACTATGAGGGCTACCTGGGAGATGTTCTTGGCACAAAATGGCTGGTTAGGTTAGGGAAGTTTTAATAAACCAAAGATAGAACTTCCTGTCAGCACCCATTTTGTCCGAGGGATTTTTCCCTCACTGCAGACGTTACCAAAAGTGAAAGTATAGTGTATTGCTGTGCAATTTGTAAGGGAATGAAACGGTAGTAATTTGTGTTTGGAAGCGGTTTGTGAAGTTTTTATGCGTCTAAAGGTGATTGAGAGTTGTTATTAAGTCGTAAATTGGTGAAAGATGGCGTTGAAGTTTGTAGAATATGGGTGGTTTTTGGCTTCGTGTGAATATGTCCGCTATTATTGAGACTGAGTGATTTTGAAATCTCGTTATATCTGGAGTTTTTTTTTGTCGAGGTTGGTTGGTATGTAACAACAGTTTTTATTTTACTCAGTTTGCACACGAGGGTTGGTGCCAAATTTAGGGACGACTCGACCACCTTGCGCCGCACCGTGTGCAAAGTAAAGGTTCATTTACTGTTTACTATTTTTGCGGTTAAGCCCAATCCCAACTTCAGCTTTCGCTACGCTAACGAAACTATACTAATCGAAACAGGGCTACTACGACATACATAAGCAGTTACAATTTAGACTTCATATGCGCTACATGATGTTAAAGGAGGGGGTATCGCACTAAAAATATAAATATTAGGGATGAAAGACGGTAAAAAGTTCAACCTTTTCTTCCATTACACCTACATCCGCAGGAGCTTTTATATTAATTACCATTTAATTCCAAAGTTACGTGGCTAAATTTCGGGTTTTAGCATTTTCCAAATCTGAGTGTGGCGTCTTAAACGGCGCTATAAAACATATCATTGTTACTGTTCGAGCTACTACCGTAAATTGTAAATTGTAAAAAATTGAAGCTCTGACGGATGTAGGTGCAATGGAAAAAAAAGAACAACTTTTAACTGTCTTTCATCTCTAATATTTTATTTTTAGTGAGACATCTCCTTCAAGAGTCGGATCTGAATCGGGCAACAAACCCCATCTTACTATTTATGATACAATATAGTTACAAAATTTGGGTTATTTATAAACCTAAAAGTTGGAAGCTCATTGTTTGAAAACAAAGTGGTCGCTTTTACACATCACAGGATCTTGACTTCCTTCTAATTGCTCAAATAATTTCATAAGAGCGTTACTGCACTTGTCGCTAATGAAATCTTATGAGCAAAATATTGACTTGCATTTGTAACCATTTGAAATTGCTCTTTTAATTGCTACAAAACAAATATTAACTACTCCATTTTTTTTATATTACAATTCTAAACAATTGCACAAACTCACTATTACCAACCAGGTTCTAACAACAAACATGCAAACATATATTTTCAGCTTTTTATGCCTACTTTGGAAATAAATGGGGGAGTAAGGTAGAACTCCAAACTGAACACGTGCTAAAAATTGGATATTACGATTCACCTGATTTAGAAACGGGAGGGGGGACTGTATTAAACGCAGACGGAGGCAAAGATTTGCTTTTACCCAACGTGTCTGCCAGCAGCGAAATTGAAGGCGCACACTGCTCCAGGTTTTTTACATCACTCCCATAGAATAAAAAAAAAAAATCTTTCTTTCTTCCAGTCTTTTGTAGCAAAGACACACATGAGCCGGAAAATTGCTTCGTTATTAAAAATTCAATCAAATTTTTTCATTGCTTAGGAAATTACAAATTAATGATATCGAATGGGCTTGACAGCTTGATTATGAGACCACGAAACATGTTGAAATGTTTCGAGAAATATTTTTTTTTCCCAAAGTGCGGGTAAATGTTATCAAATGTCAAGTGATTAATAACTAAATACGTTTTATTTGTTATTGAAGTAACGAGACAATGATAAGAGGGAAAATGTTAACCATTTTAAGCAGATCGATACTGGTGGATTCTCTTCAAATTTGTTTTGCCTTGCGGTAAAGTGGGTCTCGATTGCGATATCAGTAGAACGTTGCACCTCGACTGCTCTTCATTTGCAGCAGTTGTTTAATTAGTCCATCGAGAGTTTTGACTCCATTTTGTCTCTTCCTTAACCTTCTAACGAGGTGCTCGTTAGTGCTGTGAAGTTTAAACATTCTTTCAGAAGATTTTTGATGAAGTCGATGGTTGTTTAACTGTCTCGTAGAGTACAAATCCAATGTAATTAATGTAAGGTGTTGTTTGGAAATAGATGAATTATAAAGGAGGAAGAGAATAGTGTTTTGCGCGTTAAATGTTAACCGATCCGATGCGATGACCGGCTGCACCAGATGGTGTTAATGGGTGCGGCTAGCGAGATGTACAATGGCAATGTATCTTATGATGGATGGTGAGAGGGTCTTTCTAGCCAGCTGGCTTGGAGTTATCCAGCTTGAAACGCCTTTCGACACCACCTACGTTCTACGCAGTGCAGAGCTTGTTACAACATTCAAGAGTTGAGTTGATGGGTAGAGAATTTATTTATTTCCTTTTTGGGAATTGCTATTTGAGGTAGGTTAAAGAGAATTTCCGGTTAAGGTGGATGTTAGGAAGAAGGAACTAGTTAAGGGTTTGCCACATTCAGATTACATTCAAAACGATGTTGGATAAAAGTGTTTCATTTTCATAACAGAAGAGCGAGAACGTGATAGAATGTCATCAGGTGTGGTTGTCAGATGTGCGACGGAAATTACACACTTAGGAAATATGGAAAATAACTGATCTTAACCTGGACCTGATTTCGTATTAAAAGACTACTGCGTTGGCACTTGGGTTATTGAAAAACGATAGCAATATAATTCAATTCATAAGGCTAACGTTAGTTATATTCAAAACTCAACAATAATCGAAATTTGCAAAGTAATGCTATGTGGACTTGCGAATGGGGTTGATAATTTAGGGACGAGTTTGTACACCATGCGCCGCTTGTCGTATAGGATATAACCGGTTTCGATCGGTTCAAACTTTCACTTCCGCTCTGATGCAAGTTTCCTACGGTGGCATCATGCAGATGGAAGACCGGTACGATGCCACTATAGAAATACGCATCAGAGTGGTATTGGAAGTTAGGACCGGGGTTGTAACCACATAAGGTATAGTAAAGAATTGGTGCAGGATGGTTAAGATCGTCCCTAAATCGGGTACCAACCTCATCCGTAATCATTATTACAGCGTTTTTGAATATCCCTGTTGTTTAACGGTTTGCAACTGTATTGTGCCTGTGTTCACATTAGGCGTAATGGTTAAATATTTTAACGTTACTGTTCACACCTGTCACAAAATTTTCGCCATTGATAAGCAGAAGTAAAAAGTTAACTACAATTTTGCGCTTCGTACGACAATTTCTGTCGTCTAACTTGGCGCTATTTCTAACTGTCCGAATGGGTTACAGATGTAACTTCAGTTTTTTGACTTTTTGATATAAGGGAAATGTATCGAGAACTCGTAAATTTCTTGGATGCACATCTCAGTTTCCTTTTCCAAAGATCGGATTTTATCACTTGAATGGTTGTTTATGAAGGTGTTGTTTAGGTTTGAAATTTTGTTTTCATTATTTTTAATTACAAATGTGAGGTTTTGATTGGAAGGGAATTTTTGATTTTCCATAACATAATTTTAGGTTGTGTGAGACCATTGTCAAGCAGTGCATGTGTTTAGATTTCAAAAGAGGACGTTGCTCGGCACCATCTCGTAATTAAATTATCCTAATTACCACACAATAGCGTGGCGAAATGTGAATGGGCTTATTAAGAATTCCATCTGCTTCTCGACTTTTGTTTCTGCAAGATTTAACACGTTTCTAATGTACAAAAGTTCTTATCACGATGTGAACATTTTTTAAAAACAACCAAACAAACTACCGTTTCACTCTTACTCCGCTCTCGATCGATAATTAAAAGACTTTCTCTTTCATAATTCACCTAAACTTGTTTGGAATATTTAAAAAACTTTCTCTAATTTAAAGTTACACCGCACTCTAATTCCACTTAAAAATTACTCGAAATGTCCTGACGTGACAACAGAGTATAAATTGTAGCGTAGTGTCTTTTATTCACGCGGTTGATTGATTCGTGCTACAAAATTAAGGGATTGACAAAGAAAAAAATAGTTTGATCTATCGCATGAGTTTTTATTTTTCATGTGCTAATTAATTGAATTTTACAGTGCCTGTCATTGATTTATTTTGTGTGTTCAAGGTGGTGACAATCATTCATTTTAAGGACAAATTTTAAGAGAGAATTTTCATTGCAGAATTTGATTTGTGAAGAGGTGACAATCTCACTTTAGGCAATTAGAGAGGGTTCGCTTATATGAGTGAATTATTGGTTATGTTCGTGAGTCAATTGACTCGTCTCCCTTTACAATCAACAACTTTTGAATATTTATTACCGATAAATTAGTGTTTAAAAATGTGAACTATTTTAAAATTAATTTTTTTCCTTAAACTTTAAAAAAGCTCCGCCCGCTTCGCTTCTCTGCACGACTCCTAAATTGAACAAACTTAAATTCCACTCAATATAATTAAAAACCTATTTATTATATTGAGCTTAACCAAAAGCTCCCCTCCTGATGCTTCACTGCCAGACTTGTATTAAGACCGCCTGCTACTATGCGTCGTTTAATTAACGGAATATAAAAGTAAAAATTAAATTTGAAATTTATTTTTAGGTAAATAAGTTTGTTGAAAACAATTTTAGAGAAGCTCCGCCTTAGATGCTTTTCTGCACGTTGCTTGGAAAACATCTCCATACCCCCTCCCCCCCTTTACCGGCTCCCTTGCGGTTTGAATTTAATATCCTATTTCTTATGTAAGGTCAAAATGAGTGGTGGAGAATGACGAAGCAAAGATAAAAAAAAATTTTGGAAGTGAATTGCTAAATCGAAACGAATAAGGGTAATTGATTACACGACAGAGAAACGAGACCGTTGACCGGTGGAGACATTGTAGAAAGTGCGAATGGAAAACGATCAATTTTCATTTTAGGAGAATCAAAAGAAAAGAAATTTCAGTTCGGTTTTTCCAAAGAGGAAATATAAAAAGATTGGAACAAATATCGGACATCGACTTCAACTTGTTCCACATTTTTTTTCGCTTGACGTCCAATGGAATTCTCTGTGCATCATTAGATAGGCAAGTAATACGGAAAGTGTGAAAGTTGTGTGAAATGTGAATAGTAAGAAAAAATTTCAAGATGTATGAACTAAATTATAATAATCTTAGTGGTGTCTTTCAAGAAATATTAGAAAATCATTACACCCAGGAAAATACATCCCCCTTTATTATTTAAAATTTTGTTTTAAAACGGGCTTGAGTGTAGTAGATCAGGGGTTGTAATAAAGTTTAACACTAAGATCTGTCGTTTAACGACTTACATTTAAAAACCGGCTGATGTATTTACGACTTTTTGTACGTATCATAAAATTGCGACAAATACCGATTTCTCAATCGTTCTCATCCGTTTCTTTTGAAAATAAGGACCTTACTATCCCTTGAGGAACGTAAAAAGGAACATAAACCTTTAAAGATTAAAAGGTAAAAAGGGCATATGATGATTGAATTATGAAACGGGTCTCCAACCTCTGCAAAGCTCTAAATCAATTAACCCTCTGACGCTGATACGGCAGAGTTACAATCTGTACAATGTCAGTTTAATTAATTAATATTTCAAACATTTATTTAAACTGAATTAATTGGAAAGGACGCGAAGGCTCCAACAAGGCTTGGAATTTCACTCCTACATTTTGATAAATTCCTTTCGGTTTGGGAGACCTCATTCCATTTTCACCACAATCGTCAATAAAACTTTTCCTCACTGCCCACTTGCTTCATTTAAAACACGAAAGTGGAGGAACCACTCTGGTGTTAATTACCCTAATTAACTTCACATAATCTAAATTTAGAATTTAGACAGTTATAAATGATGCTGAGTTATCGTCCTTATCACTCAGAAATGTTCTCTCCCAATTGCATTTTAGTAAGAACATATTTTAACATTATTATAATGTTGTTGTAAATGGGAAGATCAAATGTTTTCTGTTAATCCATATAATGGTATTATTTTCATTTCCGTCTATCAAAGTGTTGATGACATCATACCAACTGGATTTGATGCCATGAATTGCGCTTTGTGGACAAGTTCAATTAGCCAGAAATGATTGAGTATCTGGCAGCGATGAACCGTGTTATTGTAGTCTAACCCCCACTTGCAAACTGATGTTTCAGGTGCTAGCTTAGACTAGAAACAGCTGCAAAGCCTTTTAAAATCGATGACGTTTTCCGGCATGTAATCACAACCGTTTTAATATTGATATCCTGGATTTATTTTTCATGTACAAACTCATTTGTAAATTGCGAAACATGACAAATGACCGTACAAAACAACTTAACTTGCCACTAGAGTTCGTTTTGTGGAATTAGAGGCCTATCGTGACAGATTTAAGGTTGTCGCTCTTCTATCTCGGTAAAAGACGTTTGTCGTGTCACTTGGAAAAGGAAAATTGTCTACATTTTTATTTAAAATAGCGTTAGAATTTATGGAAGCCCTGACGGCGGGTATCATTTTCCTGACAGATTTCTTCGTCATATGATTCATCGAAGGAGAACTTAAACATAGAGCGATATGAATTTTTCTGAGATGTTTTGGTTTTGCGTTTCTTGGAGTGGATGTTATGTTGAGAAAGGAGAAATGTACGAGGAGTTTGTTGGACAGGTTAATTTAAATGTAAGTGAATGAGATGTCTAAAATAAAAATTGTAATAGTGTGAATGGGTGTTGTGTGTAGGTAGTTGCATTACATGCCAGGTAAATATTTTAAGTTTCTTATAAAAATACTGTCACTGAGATTTCCAAATTAAATCTTATATTTTATATCAATTATATCCTTCGTTTTCTGTAGAAATTTAACCAATAACTAGGATCGTTATATTTCCAATTATTCTCTGAAAAGTTAGATCGAACTGTAAATCCACCATTTTGTTTGTTTAGATTTATTGTGGGCGCCATTTGCATCTGTTTTTTACTGCAAAAACTTGTTCACGGAAATTGTGCAGTTTTCTCAAATTGTCTATTTACCCAAAACCAAAAGGGAATCAATTATTCATTTCATTTAATAAGAAATTTTTAAGTTGAAACTTATTTTTTTTTTAATTGTGGTAACTGAAGGAGATCGTTGCTGGAAAATGCATTTCCTTTCAAAGCCATTGGCTTTGGTGTGACGCTTTGACAGGTAATTAGTGGTAAGCAATTTATTTTTTCCTTCCTCCTTCTTTCCTTCATTGCACACATTTGTTCTTTCCGATAGATTTTTCTCGTCACTCAAAATCGTTAGTTTTGATTTTTAATTAGAGAAGAAAAACAGCTTCGCTTTTAAAATACAATTTATCTGTTAAAGATTTAATTGTAAATGTTTTTTTTTAGAAAAAAATTGAAGACTTTGTCTTTTATTTTCTGCACGTTTAAGTTGATCGTATTCGTCGTCTCATGCCCGCAGCTATGACAGTAATGAATTCCCTGTACGCATATTTTCCTTTCAAAAAGTTTTAAAATTATCTTTTACGAGACTAAAGGGTTTTATAATTTTATGTACGATAACCAACATGTGGGTTCATGAAAAACCATAGAGGAGATAGTTTCCTTTTTTCCTGTAACAGATGTCAAGAATATCGACATAAAAAATTAGGTTTTTTTTTTTTTTTTTTTTTTTTCTTCTTGGGTTTTTATTAGTACTTACCCAACCTACCGATTAATTTTTTTTCTTTTGGTTGGTTCTTTTAATGTTACCTGGAATCGATGAGTTTCTTTAAACAGACGTTGGATTTTAAGAGACGGAAAAAAAGTATGGAAAATTTAAGTTTGGAATAAGAAAATTTACATAACTTGAATAGAAATACCATGTAAGCATCATTTATATGTTAAATTTATATTGTGTAACATTTGTCGAGCTATCTGCAACTTTGGGAAGATGAGTATGTTTCAAGAAAATCTGCAAAAGTGTAGAAAAACTATAGTCTTTTTCTTGCACTTCTAGAAATAATAGGGAGTTAGGGTTTGCGCAAACCTAGGCGCGATCTATGCGGCCTTGAGTATCTATGAAGCCGTAGATTGGTCAAGTGATTTATAGGCAGAAACCGTCACTTTTCATTGTTTATGCGCCGCCATTTGTAAGTGGGTTGATGCGACGATTGAATATGAGAGGAACCTCTGCTATAAGTAACTTGCACAAACTCCTTAAAGAAATAGATTAACACCTTATTGCATTTGTTTTATGGGGCACACCTATAAGGGTATTTTTTGCACCCTAACCTACATATGTAAATCTATTGAAACGTTAAATGGAAAGGTGCTTTATAGCAATTCTTCGCTGATGAATTGCAACTTCCTTTCAGAGGGTGCAGAGAATATTGCTTGGCTTACGAGTGATTTGCAAGCCAAAATGCAATTAATCAGGGTGTTTAGGTCAAATAGAAAGGAGGAAGTTTTAAGAAACTCAAGTTTATATAACTTAACTGAATTGTAATCCAATTATAAGTATATTAATTGCCAAATTGACAAATAAAAGAGATACTGGTTTCAAAGGCGAATTTATAATTTAAAAATTGTACTACTAATCTGACCAGTAATTGGCTCTTTTATTATGCCAGGATTTGCAATTAATCTTGTCAAACATCCTAAATCGATGTCGAGTTTGGTGTCATGTCTATTAACTCGCTTGCTTGATGTAATCACTTAATTACATTTGGGATGTCTCTGCAAGATTTACTCGCTCTTGTTTGGACAAAGCTTTCTACTAACGGATTAAGTAACCGAAACTCCTCTGATCATGAAAACGCCACCTGACCAATTTTGGCCAAATCCTTTAACTAAAGACCGTGAAAATTTTCTGTTTACTCTTCCTTAATAACCCACTCGTGTAGAATTTAAATTGAAAAATCACCGGAAAGGTGAAAGGTTTCTCGAATAAGGGGAAATGGAGTCGATAGATCGATGTATGGATTTTAGAGTTAGCTTAAGATTGCGCATTTCTAGATTTTGTTTATTTTCTGAGCGAGCTATATTTTGTGTAGGTCAAAATAGTGTTGTTAAGTTGTGGCCTCTACGATTCCGTACACGTTCATTGAGTGTCCATGGAGATTTGACTTGAGTTTGCCCCGCAGTTTTGGCTCTTCCTTCGTTTATAAATTCAATCTCTGTAAAACGTGAGCTTAGTAGGAAAGTTTGTAAGTGAGAAGTGGGACTACTATTTGACGGCTACTAAAATATACATGTATGATTGATGTCAGTCAAAATCAAACGGAATTTTAAATGGAGCCTAAATTTTGATGTAAAATAAACTTTTACATGCCTTTTGAAAACTTCAAAAACGTACAAAAAAGTATCCTGAAGTTGTCAAATGTCAAATTTTTTAATGGTCTTCTCGTCCTCCATTTTTCAAACTTTTGAGTGACGTCACGAAACCCAGCGAAGGTGCCGCCAACTAGCGGCAACGTTTTGTAGTAACAATACAAACTGAATAAGTTACGAGTGCGTTGTTGTTGTCAATATAAAATCTCTTAAACTCTTCTGTTACACAATTTTAAAAAATTTAGAACCCATAAACTTGACATTGCAAACAATTTCAAAAACTTCCAGAAACAAGTTAAACTTTAAGGGGAATCACTTAACACTAAAAATATCATTCAAAAATCCTTTAATAACTTTCTAAAACTCAAACGAAGATATAAGCAATAAAAACTGAACTCCCTATCATCACATCTTCAAATCTCAATTCAAATCTCAGAGGAATAAACCCACAGAGATTCTAAAAACATTTTCAAAAATGGAGTAAATTCCCACGACACTTTTATATCTCACTGAAACAAAAAGCTGTTCGCCATCATAACAAACCCCCGAACTTACGCGGAAGCTTTTAACTTTATAGCCGATTAATAAATGGATTCGCTCTCCCTCTCACGGCAAACTCCACAGTCATGTACGTGAGGCCGGGTCGAGCAATAAATATTATCACGATATAAAATACCAAAAAAAAAAAAAAATCATAAAAAGAAAATGGAATCATCTTACAAGCAATAATCGTCATCGTAATTCATGCAGGTATAAAATAAAAGTTTCTCACCCAGAGGACAAGTTTAGGAATAAAAATGCAACAACAAAGGGCAAAAGAGATTGTAAAGAAATGAGTTCAAAACTCAAACGATTCTTTTTATAGCACCATCAAACACTCTTGTGAGAGTTTAAACCTACGAGTGAAGTGAAGGAAAACAAAAATAGATAAAAAGGAAAATTCACATTCGGCTCATCCTTGCAAAATTAAACACTTGTTGCTCAATCGATTGATTTTTAGTGTCTAAAAAAATATACAGTGTTCGCCAATTGGGTGAGAGTTTTGTTGCCTATTGATTTTGAAGAGACCGCAATAAGCGACTGGATGCGGTTTTTTTTTTCGCGTAAAGTTTTGCTCTGGAGACCGAAGAACGGGTTTGAGATAAAGTGGTCACGTGATTTCCCTGTGGTATTTTATCCTGCTGGTTGTGACTTGGTTTGTGTTTTGAATTTCAAGCTGGTAAAAAGGTAGAAGTCGTGGAGATGGGAAGTAGTTGCTTTGGAATTGTATAAACGTTATAAATTTATTAGTTATTTATTGTTATGCGCCGTCACCAGTTGGCAGCACTTTCACTCCCTTCAGTGACGTTTTGCATATTGTTGAAAAATGGAGGAAGAGAGGGACAACTTTAATATCTCACGATCTTTCGTAGCCTAAATTACCCACAATTCAGTGGGACATTGTGGTCATCTGTGGGAACTTAACTTTACGATCCTTTAAAGAGATTCTTACAATTAATTTTCAATTCTTTATCATTTAAGTACAAAGTTGGTAGTTACAAGACATACTATAAATCAGTAGCGTGTAAAATCGCCTTTAAAGTTCTCCATTACATATCACCACAAGCTTCAATGATTAACATTATCCAGGTTCAACTTTAAATATAAAAAGTCCGGTAAAGGAAATGCAATGATTGATCGCAGCGATGGAATTATTTTACGAGATAGAGTGACGTCAAGTGATATCGCTGAGTAATTCATAATTCTCCATTTCCACACGCTGCTATTCAATATTTATCACTTTACTAGGCACCAACGATTTTTTTTCATGGCCCCCGTGTATTGATGTGGAAGCAGAAGCACCCATCTTTCTCTAACGTGATGAAAGATGTTTGGGAAGTGCAAAAATTCACCCGTTCATCAATCGCGCACCCTAGTGTCATTCACTGTCATCAAGAATCAAATACAGCGTGCAGTTTATTTTTTTCCTGTCATCTCCTGAGGTTTTTTTTTTTCTAACTAAAGGGAGGGAAAGGAATATCGATCATGAGTGCAGTAATTAGTCTTTGGAATTTTTGCAACTGGTTTTGCGAGCAAATAAGTTATTTTTCTCATTGGATTTCATGAAATGTCTCATAACATAAAGAATTCAAAGTAAATTAATGTTTCATGGGAACTAAGGTGGGATGTATCAGGTGTGAAGATGTAATCAAAGCGAAGATGACAGCACACAACTTGACGTGAAAGTAACTTCAGCTAATAATTGGGTTTTTTGTACGTCAGCCAGAGATGCAATCCAAGAGTTATTCACTTTAATATAAAAGAAATTTGTAAAATTGATATTTCTTGCGGAGATTGATGAATACTGAATTTAGAAAAGACATTTTAACAAAACTGAAAAATGTGGTGTTGAATCGATTGAAACGAAGCATCAAATTGTTTTCCTTCTATTATTTTTAAAAGGCTTTTGTTTTGAGTAGTGTGACTAATTTGTTGCGACAAAGCAGATGTAGAAAGAGATTAATTTTCTCGCTAAGACCTTGAGATTATAAAGCCTGATATTTTGAAGAGAAGAGAGAGAACGTTGTAAATGAAGGAAGAAGTTTATTAGGTCTTGTCTCTTGTAGTCAATGTTTGTCGTATATCTTTGTCGTCTTCTTCGTCTCTGGAGTTGAATGAACATTTGTTGGGTGTGAGAGAGAGGAATTTAAAATGAGATAATAGCCAGGAGCTTCAAGTCGTTGGTGAGTTTCTTGCTCGTTTTTCATGTGTTTACGGGTTGTCAAATGTATTCAGCCTTTAAGCAGTTGGGTTTTATATGTGAAATTTTCCTATCTGTTTTTTTTTTTTTGTTTTTTGGGCTATTAAAATGATTATTATCTGATTTACTATGCCGTTTTCGGATTGATTTGAGTTGGATGGTGTTGGTCCAAGTGGAATCATTTTTGTCCAGTATCGCAGATGTCCGTATATTTCAACTATTGCTGACAGTATTGAAAGTCAATTTTTTTTCTTGAGCCATCTCAGACTAGTTGTAACCACGCAACTTATTTTCAGTCTGTAGAGGGAACCAGCATTCAATGAGGTGTGTTCTTGGATTGGTCCTTAGTCTAGAATGGAGGCACCCATGTTTTCTAAGAGTTGAGTATCTCATAAGGCATAACGATAGGCTGGTTAATTATACAGTCGTCTTCCAGGAAGGACTGTGTAGACTGATGGAGTTGGATTTTGTACTCGAGCCATAAGCTGATTCCTGTACCCTGGTAGGCCCGTACAACAGACCTATTTTGGTTGCTGATGAGGTCAAACTATTTCAAAGAATGGCTATGATCTTGTTGCGGGCGTCTATTCTTCCAACAGCTATGACGTCACTAACATGTAACTTCTTTTTTCAATAAATAAAAATTGGGTAATGATAATAAAATTAATTTTTAATAATTTAACTTTAGCTTAAATCCGCTTTGCAAACTTTTTTTAAGGATTTTGTTAGTGATATGCACTAACTCAATTCACTTCTTTAAGAACACTACAGTTTCACTTGTAGAGTTAAAATTATCTTAAATTGGATATATGACGTGACTTTCAGAACTGCGAAAAGGTGTGAAATTTGTAACTGTCAAGTAAAGAGTAGACAGGTGCAGGATTCACCTTTCCGGCCACACACTCCTGAGAATAAACTGAGGAGAAAAGCTTAAAGTATGTTTAGGTATAAATTTCAAATCAATCATGAATAAAGCTGACAACGCCATCTGTCTTGTACTTGAATTATTTGACTTCTGTATCATCCCTTAAAAACCCAAAATTCAATTTTTTTTTCTCTCGCAGACTATCTCCATTTTCGGATGATTGGTTTTTTCCAGTGTATCACAATTTGATTTGTAGACACTGCATTAAAAGTTTTCGGATAAAATGGAATGTAAAATATGCATTTAGATGCACATTTTGTGTTCCGTCTGCAATTCGATGCCATTTGTTTTGCATGTCGTGTTGTCTTTTGCTTACCTCTTCTGCTGGGTGTGTTGAATTCCCTTGGCCCTGCCGTGCACGTATTGATTTCTCATAAACACAAGTTTATGTTCCGTACCCAATCCAAGGATTGCTTTGTCGACCCAAGTAGGCGGTCGACTCTTATAAACTTCACGACCGCGATTTCGCCTTTGGGATATCGTCTTGTAATTGCAATTTTGCTTGTGTTTGTTAATGGTAGCTACAAATCAGTTGATTAAGACGGTTTTAGTTTTAAGAGACATTTGGACTTAAGTGTATGTGTTTTATGAATGTTTGTTTTTAATTTTTTTTTTTTTTCTTTTTGTTTTTAGCTGCTTGGGGTTTCCACCGCCAGGGATTCTGCCAAGCGGGATTCAGCGCCGTCCTAACGCCGGTAAGTTTTGGCACTAGTGTAATATAAATTAAGGGGCACGGTCACGCTTGAGGATAGCTAATTAGAGGTTAAAAGGAGTCTGACAAAGTGCCATTTCCACTGATTTACTGCCCAGTGACTTGCTGCTTTTAATCTCGAAGGAGATGCAAACTTAATTGCCTCGTTTTGAAATTGCCCCGTCACAATCTTTTGTGTAGTCAAGTAGTTACAAATTGTCAGTTGTGAAAATAAATGTCAAGTTGTAGTTATTTTATTACTGGGCAAAGATTTTTTTTTTGGAAAAGTTTGATTGGCCATTTTGTTACTGAGGAATATCAATCATTGATAGAGTTACTCAATAAAAACAAAAGAAGTGTAAGGAGTAGTAACAACTTATTGTTAGCTAACCTCTTGTTAGCACTAGAAGCCGTTCTAAGGTTACATTTGCCTATCAGTGGTAACTCTCCCTCAAAAAAAAATCATATGTGATTAGTTGTGGCCAATCATCACCATTTATGATGCATTTTGACTAATGGGTCTGTCTGTGGACATGTGACAGATGTAAATGTGTGTAGTAATTCATAAAAAATGATGAACCATATATCTATGTTCATCAATAATAGTGTATTTTTCAGTGGACTGTAATATGGCATAAATACATTCCCCCCCTCCCCCTTTTGCCCTCTCCTGCCCCCTCTTTTTTCCCCCTTTCCATCCTCCTCCCGCCCCCTCTTTTTTCTCCCTCTCCTTCCTTAATGCGCCCTCTTTCCCCCTCCCTTCCCCTTAATGCCCCCTCTTTCTCCCTCCTTTCCTTCTTCCCCACGTGTAATCTTGATGGTGAGTTTACTCTGTACAATTCATTTGCACCACAACAGTTTAGTTGGTGGTCAGAGTAACTCTTACTTGTCCATTAAGTATTAGAATTCAGTAATAGATTTCAATTAGCTTGTACAATCATAACAAACCGTTTGCAAGAAGAAATACAATTTATCTTTTGTTTTAAAAGCTGTTACAAAGACATTTGCAAGAACACCATCAGTGTCATGATTTATTAATGTACCAACCTTGTTTTTATAAGGTCGTGTTTCAGATGTGGCGCCAGAGTAATTTTTTTTTTCTTTACTACTTTAACTTTGAACGGGATTATTGATCGGGTCCGTTATCAACCTGGCAGCTGTTTCCCTCCTACAAATGTTTGGCGGTCTCTTATAAGCCTTGTTACTTTCTGTTCTTTCCCTTTAATTTTGATGATGTGTCCACTAGTAGGATAGTGTGTCCATCACATGTAAGGAGGCTTATCGTATCGTCCATGCCACCCCAAGTCATTAATCAGGAAATTTGTCCAGCCGTAAATCAGGGCCAAGTGAGACGGAAGAAGCCTGAGCCGTGCGTACGGCGCCGCCAACTTCTCTTCTCACCATGTTTCATTTCTGCGTGACAGATTTTTCTTCCTCTTTTTCTTGACTCTTTTCTCTATTTTAATTAACACGAGAAGAAAAGCTGATTATCAGGCCGTCTCTGCTCTAATTTTTTAAACCTCACCGTGTGAACTCTTTAAACTCTTTCGCTGGAATTAAAGAGACTCTTTTGTCCCTGATCAACAAGTTAAGATCTTTTTCTTCCTGTAGTGAAGTCTTAAGAAAAACGCCAGATAAATTTTCTTCGTTTCTTGCTAAGATGGAAAACCAATTATTTTAATTAAGAGGACGACAACTATAATTTCAAATCTTTACTTTGAGCTGTCTAAACAAAATGCCTGTTCACACTTGACTTAACTTGGTGGTGGACGCAATCGCCGATCCGAAAACAAAACTGCCGTTTGAGCGGCAAGTGCGTCACACTATTGTCAAGTGTGAACACAAATGAAAATTACGATACCATGAGTTTATGTTTAGCCAAAATTGTATTGTATTAGTTAATGGGTATCCTAAAAAAATGGGTAAATTTAATCGCCTTTAGCCTTTCTCAAATTTTTTTTGGGAGACGAATGTTAAGATGTGTCTTGAGATTTGAACTTTTTTCGAAAATTGTGAATGTGCAGTGCAAAGTCCCTGCTGCCATCTATTTTTAGAACTTTGAAATAATTTCACTGCCAACATCTTTGAACTTTTTTTCACTTCTCCTAACGACCCCGATAAACATTTCAACACCACTTCATAGAAACTTCTGCTAGAATCTTGAAGAATTGATTTTTTGGGGGGGACTATTCACCTTAACTAGACATCATTCTGTCATCTGTATCCCCTTGACTTGGTACGTATTGGAAAAATCTTAAGAGCAAAGATGACAAGTAAACAAGTCGTCAGATTTTTTACTCTGAACTCTTGATTGGCAAACATTTGAGTAAACAAAAAGATTAAACCAACCTGATTGAAATGAATTACAAATCTGGAAAAACTCTTGAAATCAATGAAGAGCTCGTTGAAGAGGCGCAAGCACAAGAAACTAAATGGGCGATAAGTGTGTGACCTCCGGGGAAATTAATCCCATCACGTTTGAACTCAACGCCGTTTGATCCATAATTAAACGAGAATCAACGTGAAATACCTAAAAGATCAAAAGAATTTTTCTTTCAAGCGCTAAATTATTGGCAATGTCTTTCAAGTTTTGAGTACTTATTGACGTTGCAATAACGACGGATTTGTAACATTGTTGAGTGAAAAGTTGCAATGGTATGTTGTATCATTAAGAATAACAGAGTTCAAGCAGCTTATAGCTGAAGGGGTCGACACGTTCCAGTAAATCTCCGACACTTCTTTCTTTATCGCAGAGTAAGTTTATAACTTATGAAATTCATAGTGATAAACGGTTGAAGTTGTTCTTGATTTATAAATAGTTTTGGATTTATAAATCCAGAATTTGCATTTATGGATTTTTATAATTTTATAACTTATTGATCTATAATCTCGTATACACATAGCAGGAATGTCAACTCTCGTTCAGAGCAGGCCTTTGCCTTAACTCTCTAATATGAATTAGTGTGAATCTACCTTACAACTTGACACCAATGTAAACAAAACTATGCAATCAAGCTAGGAATAGAAGTACAAGTTGTACTTTTAGTTGAATGAGTTCTATAAAGAGACCAACATTGCAGAGGAATTAAAAAAACTTCCTTTTCCTCTGCAAAAAAAAGTGTAAGGGGAATTTGTTTGAAAGTGAGTTAGATCTCTTTTTTAGAGACATGGGGGAAAGGGAATCGGTAAGAAATTGCGCAGAAGGAAGTTTGTGTCGTAGGGTTGACGACTTGAAGGCGGGGGTTCACTCATCCGAGTGTGTAGTGCTGTCGTTGATTCGCGGGGTTCTCAACGCTATAAAATCCTACCGTCCATGAAGTGAAGAAGGTCTTCTTCGATCGACATTTTTTTTTTTCGAGGGGGCGCTGCCGGGTTGTGACGATTACGGGGTCGAGGAGCTATTTTGAATGCAAATCTCCAGTGACCAGAAGAAACGCTTCTTTCATGTGATTGATGACCGACTGGAGAGGCGGAAAAATTGTTATCAATGCAAATTTTTTTAAACATTCTTTTCACTAATGCGAATAAAAATTACAGGTTGGGTTAAAATTATCTCTGGATCTAAATGTAATTTTTTTTTTTTTTAGTCATCGGTATTCAATGCACCCACTTTAGATTTCTTTCGACTCGTTTTGTTATTGATTTTTTTTCCTTTTTAAGTATTAAGTCATAGTCATCTGCGCGAGGCATGAGTTTGCAATTTTAGATTTTTTTATTTCCTCTTTTTTAATATTCTGATTATTTTCATGCAGGGAATGTTTAGTAAAGTTGAAAGGAATTTTTTTACGCACGTCACTTTTTTGGGAATTTTTAATGGGTTGGGCTGAGGCCCAGTCACGTTTTTTTTTTTTTTTTGTGAAAGTTTCTCTATTTTTTTTTTTTTTTTCGGGTGGGGAGGGTTATAAAATTTAAATTGAAAGTGGAAATCTGTTTTCCAATACGTTTCTTTTATTTTACTTATTAATTGTTAGTTATTTTTTTTCCTCTGGGTGGTCATTTCCTATGCATTGGTTTGACAATCCCTTTCAATTTTCTCAATGTTTTCTGAATTGAATTATTAATATGTCGACTGATGTGCACGGTTTTCCTCGCTGCATAAATATTCTATTTTTAGTTAGAAAGCAGAAATTGTATTGAGATTTGTTGGGTTTTTAAAACATTTTCAGTAGATTGCTTTTTATTTATTTTACTGTAACTGTATTTTAATTATATATGTATATTTATTCATTTCAGGACAGTCGTCGACTGTTTGTAGGAGCTGTCGGAAGTTGGTATTGGCAAGGTAAGAAAGGATTTTTTAACTTTTAGTCAAACATTTCATTACAATTGTAGTGTCCCTCACTACAATATTCTTAACCTATTCATAAGTAACTGAGGAGGTAATATACACGTTTCTCTGATCTCTGCTTTCATTCTGTGGGCAAGTCGCCTGTAACTCACCATCTGTTGCAGATGTTGTAAGGTTATTAGTACATTGTGGGTCATGCCCTCCAGGTTATGTGTGTTTGTGATGGAGGTAAATCTGATAATCAATTGTCTAACGGTAACACATATAAAAAGGTTTGCGAAACCTTTGAACTTCTTACTACGAGAAAAAGATGCAATATGACTTGATGAAAACTCTTCATATTGCCCTGGAGATTAAAAATTTTGTGATCTTTACACTTGTTTAACACTAGGCTGTAATTGAGCCAACCTTTTGCTCTTTGCTAGAAATTTGTTGAAAAGGAAATATAGTTGAACATAAAAATGGTGGTTCATGAGATTTGCACATATGTCGAAATTCAATTGATTTTCTTGTTCGCAGAGGAGTTTTTTTCATCTTTGAATTTATCTGCTAGAAAATATTTGTTCGAATTTGAATTTTGACATTTTTAAAAATTGTTTTCAATTTTTATTAAATTCAATGTGTATTGAAGTTTAGTACGTATGTGAAATAGTTTGTTTTTTTTTCACACTATTTGCGCATTTTTTGTTTCATTTTTATATAAACAAAAAAAAAAATCTCATTTTGTTAAATTTTTATGTCGGTTATTTGTAACAGATGGAGCTCCGATTACGAACACTTTATCCCATCAACTTTTTTTTCTTGTGGTTTGTTGGTCCAATAACTTCTTTCATAGAGTCTTCGTTTTCACTTTAGAACTTATCTCGCTTTTTTTTTTAAGGTTTTTTTTTTTTTTTTTTTTTTTAAGAGGTTCACAATAAATCAGAATTGCCACCATCTGGCGTGAAAAAGGATACGGAAAAGAAAAAGAGACTTAATTGTGTACATACCAAACTCTTTGTGTTAGCTAAAATGATTGAAACTTAGTGAATTCGTGTGTATGGAGGGAGTTAACCTATTGATTAGAACAAATAATTAGATCCTTTTTTTTCTGTAATTAAACACGCACTTGTTAAGAGGCGACATCTCGTGTGTTCACCCTACAGAGTTTATAACATACTAGTTTCTCTACCCGGCTTCGCCCGGGTTTTAATATTTTTGGTTGTTTTCTAAATTTCCGGTTAATACAGATTCAATCTGGCCCGTTAGTAGGAATTTGTTTGCAATAAGAATTGGCACAAAAATAATAATTAATGGGGCGAAGTAGCTTCGGTAGTTCTAATAATAGCCGGATTGTACGTTCTTATATATTCCAGTTGACTTTTCAATTATGAAAGGTAAATAGGATCGAAAAATAGACTAGCTGAGATAAAAAAATAACTAAAATGAATTTTTTCAATACCTTGAACCAAAAATACCATGCAAATATTAGATAAAATAAAAGTTAGAAAACTCAATTGCATGTTGTGTATTTGTCTACATCTGGGTTAATTGCTCCTCCTATTTGTCCACAAACGAACGGTAATTGCCCAAATTGCAATTGTGTAAGTCCTTGGAACAACTGGCGCCACCTGATAAAAGCGATATTAGGTTCATTTCACGTCCAGTGGAGACAAACACTGAAAATTTGCAAGTTTTAAAGATGGTCACATAGCATAGCTAATGATAAGAATAGAAATGGTGGTGCCTTTTTATAACAAGAATGGATTAGAAGGAATGTAAAAGTCTCCGATTCTTCTTTGCAATGCAATTACGTGATAAAATACTGATAAGAAACTATTTTCTTGAAAAAATTGCAGGTCAAGTTTTTGTCCACAATTTATCGTCCCAACATGACATCCTATCATCCAAAGAAGGACCAGCAAGTGATGATGACAACTACATGGGTAAATATTAGTTTCTTGAACACATTTTTTTTATATTTACATCTAAGAATTTGAATTTCTTTAAGCGTGTCTAAGCGTATCCTTATAAATGCGTCGTTGCAATCGATCGTTGAACACGTCTTAATTAACTTCAACTTCATGGCCGCTCACATTTTACATTCATTTTTATTTCTAGCAATTTATTACGGCGGTTTGGTCGTCATTAAATTTTTTTTTCCTAACATGAATCCTGCATTACTTTTGATTGGGTCATGTTTTAAGAACTATTTTTAATTACAGGTTACTCTTCGGCTGTCGGCGAATTCTCTGGTGATGGCGAAATGGACGTTGTGGTTGGAATGCCTCGTGGCAGTAACCTCACAGGAAAAGTAAGAGGAGTGGAAAAAAGTTAATTGAAAGTGTATTTTATTTGCAGTTA
>JAQGAS010000700.1:0-36611 GCA_034686365.1 Pachymerium ferrugineum | reverse complement strand
ATTTTACTATCTGTTAAAAGAAACCCTACAACACTTCTGACGCAAGGCCAGAACATGAGGGCGGAAAGTCAGCCTTTTATCAAAAATCAAACCCAAATATTTAGTGATATCATTGCTCTTATATTTTCTTATTCAATTAGTGTTAGAACGTTACTAATTTTGCGGCGTAAAGCCTTATTCTTCTGATTCTTCTAAATTTAAACAAGAAGAATCACGTAATTTGACTTCATTGCAAAAACCCATTGGCTTGGTTATTAAAGAAAGATTATTATTCTATATTACGAAGAAGAGAGTAAAGGCTGCATCGATTAAAGATGGAAATTAAGTTTAGAGATTGGAATTAGCTGTTCATTCTTCATCTTGAATTTGGACGTTGCCATCGGGCTCAGTGATTATCATGAAACCAGTAAAGGATGACTGGCGACACCCACTCCAATTGCCAGTGGCGAGCCATATCACAGGTCCTGCTAGGACGGTCAACGTTAAAACGTTTACACAACATTCAAACAGCGCCCAATCATTATTAGATTTAAAAAACGAACCCCATGTTAGAAATACTTTACGGTGGTAGAAAAAACTTCGCAGTTTCAACGTCAATTTTTGCGAGCATCCCGCCGCACTAATGAACAGGTTACTAGCATTTATCGCCTGTTTTACTATTACTGTAGTAGTACGTGTGGCAGAAAAAAAATGAAAACGAAGATCAAAGACCCATGCATGGGACTATGCAGCCACAGAACTTCTGTCAAGCGAGGTGTGGAGTCATTAGGCCAGATTTTGGATTCCCCATGCATGTTCCTCCAGCCCTACAAGTACGTGCAGAACTGGAAGCAGCTCACAAGATGCTTCACAAAGAAAATTTGAGGAAGGAGGAGAAGAATAAGGCTTAAAATAAAATGTGAGGCGCTTTCGTTTTGTTTGTTCTGCAGCAACTGCAGTCGCCGTAATCGCGCGTCAAAATATCCAGAATCGGCTCTAGATATGCCTACTTGCTTCACAAAGTATAAACTCGGTCACTGATGACAGAATCAAGAGACTTAACTGCTTTGTGAAGTTTATTCAGCTCACCACCCATTTGTAGAATTTCCGACGCCATGATGATTCCATTTTGTGGTCTACATTTTCCTCCGAAATCATCGGTAATTTTGGTTTAGAGCAAGAAAATATTTACATCTGGTAGATAACAGCAACAGTTGAGTGAATTTTGTAGGTAGATTACCGATGGATGAAGTTTATTCAGCTCACCACCCATTTGTAGATTTTCCGACGCCATGATGATTCCATTTTGTGGTCTACATTTTCCTCCGAAATCATCGGTAATTTTGGTTTAGAGCAAGAAAATATTTACATCTGGTAGATAACAGCAACAGTTGAATGAATTCTATAGATGAATTCGTTTAGATTACCGATGGATGGCATCAGTTATCGACCGATTCCATCTTACAAGTTAATGGCTACGTGCCTTCGTGTCGTGTAGTTGAAGTGTTCTGTGACCGTTATGAGTTGTTGAGTGGCGCGTGCGTTTTATTTCATAACCTTGCGCTTCATTCTATGTTTTTTCATTTCCGGTTTACAAGTCTTCCTTACAATAATTTTCACTCTAATAAACATTGCTGCACAGAATTGTTTGAGTTCTACGAATTATAGATATTGCGATTATTTTCCTGCGAAAACAATTTTAGCAGGGAACTATTTTTTTACGAGCGAATGAACATTTTTTTAATCAACCTAAAAAAAAAAAAGAAGCGCATTCGCCACCTGATGTCGGATTTGGGAACTACGAATATCGAATGAAGAAAGTTTACGATTTCAATTTCTTTATTTTACTAGAGAACAACAAATTTCGATTCACATAATTATATTAAGAAACTCAATATTTTTTTGGTTTAATTTTTTTTGTACACAAAATAACACTATTTTTATAATTCAAATATTTGCAATAGACAATTATTATAATTTAGTTTCTTCCATTTCAAATACCATATCGTCATCTTCTTTACTGTAACTACCACTATTAGTACTCCCTGAACTCTGAATAGATACAAGTCTTTTAAGTACCGCCGCATTGCCATTTTTATTTGGAATTGGAAATGCGTGTCGAACAAGTCCATTAGAGAAAGAAACTCTCCTTAATCTATCAATTAAATTATCACTTGGAGTATAAACTAATACATATCCCGAAGTAGAAAATAGATAAATCTTCTCTTGCCAAGAGAACACACTTGTAATCAAAGACTGAGTTTTTAAACTTGCTGATATATACCAACGTTCTTCATCGTGTGAATAAACTTGGATATTACCAACTGACGATTTGATCAGTTCCCGGATAGACCAGAAGCCTCCAATAACATATAATTTGTTATTCATGAACGTTACACAGCAATTGGTTCTTGGATATAAAAGTGAAGCGACTTTTGTCCACTGGTTGGCCCTCGTTGTGTAATATTCAACAGTGGACAAAATCTCCCTATTTCTGCGACCACCAATTGCGTATAATTTTCCAGCGAATGAAACACAAGCAACACCACGGCGTGAAGTTGCCATAGGTGAAACAACAGTCCAACTATCATCCTCTATACAGTATTTTTCAACATCTGCCAAATCTCCATCAGTGTTGTAACCGCCAACTGCGAAAATATTTCCTTCATGAACTGCTAATGCCAACTGAGCTCTCGGAAAAGTCATAAAAGCTAACGGTTTTAATTCAGCCTCGATAGCATCATAACTGCAGAAAGTGTTAAGAAAAGGAGTTTGGTGGTTATAAAAACTTCGACCTCCAGCGCAGTAGATTCGATCAAAGTAGACAACTGTTCCTGAATGTCTTACATCGAATGGTGCCAAATGCGGTCTTCGAGATGCATTTTCGCCATCCAATTGACACATTTGCATTTCAGTTTCCTTTTTCTCATTTTCAATGAAGGCGAGGATGAGCGGTGGTTTGCGTACTGCGTCAAGAAAACTGGATGCGTAGTAGTAGGCTGGGAAATCATCTGATTTTCTGCTTTCACGTCCTTGAAGAGTTGTGACCAAAAGCTTTCGAAGAGCTGGCATATCTTGTAATAAAGTTGATTCTTGGTTAAGTCGCTGCAAGTAGTGTTTGGATGCAATGTCAGAACGTAAAATATACAGCAAATCTGTCATTTCTTCTTGTTTTTCGGGCTGGCCGACCCGTATCCACTCAATCACGGTTTCCAATATCTGTTCGGGATTTGCGTTCAGATTTGGATCTTGAATTATTTTCTGCAGTCGTTGCCTTGATAACGTCAAAAATGTTTTTTGATTACGTAACCGAACGTAATTTTCTACGCAGTAATTTACAACTGCCGAACGCAATTCGTCGTCTGAGTTCATGTCAGCAATATTCCACGTTTCGAGAAAATTTTCGAAGTTCAATTTGGATTGGAAATATGAAATACATGTCTTATATAGAATAGTGATTTCCAGTTGTTGAGCAGTTTGCATAATGGCTTTGATGTTTCTTTCGTTCAGTTCCACTCTGTTGTTGTAAATAAATTCCAGTGACTGCATTAACGGTTCGGGTTGGAAGGAATCCATGTAAATTTTTTCAATTTCGGTATTAGATTTACTTGCTAATAGTTCCTTAAAATACGCACTGGCGGCGATTAAAACTGCTTTCTCTGCTTTAAATTCTTTTCCACGGCAATAGATGATGGTGTCGAAATCATGGCTATTGATAATTCCTAAACACACTCCAGTCGTGTGAGCTAAGCCCTCAGAAACTACAGACATGGTGCGTAAAATGCTGGCAGAAATGACTAAGTGATTCGTACTATGTATGCTGTGTGAAATAGTGTGCTGATCAGATCACGAGAAAGTTAAAGTTCAATGATAAGATTATCAAACGAACGCAAATATAATCTTATCTCTTTTCATTTATTTCTCTCGATGTGAAAATTGTAATTTTTCGTTGATAGAACATACAATAACCATACATTCCACTGTTGTTTGCCCCTTGTTTTGGGTATAGTTTTTTATATTTTAACAGTTTGTGGCAAAATTGCAGTTTTGACTCATGAAGAAAAAGTTTTTCTTTCTAATAAACTGAAGATATTATTACATGTGCTGCACTTTTTTTTTCACCAAATGCCACAATATACATTAGAGAACGGCAGATCAAACCTCCGAGCCATGCCAAGATTGGGCGCCCGAGCAGCAGCATCAGCTGCCTCATTACCCGGAATACCAACATGGCTAAGAGGCCAACCCTACCACCATGGCGTGCAATTCTACTCAACCAGCGAAAAGAATTCAGCACAAGAGGATTATCAGTAAATGTCAAAGATAAATAAAACACCGCAAATGACGAGCATCATAAACATGAACTAGAGCAAGCACAATGGCAAACATCTCAGCTGAAAAAATAGACGCCTCCACAGAAACAGAACATGCACAAGTAACACTGCAAAAAAAAACCAAACTCGCTGAAGTGCGAGTATTGACTTAGAACCATCTGTGAAGACAGTACCATACCCAGAATATTCCTGGTTGTGTTGCAAGTACAATGCCTTAAACTGAAAACCCGAGGTGCGCTGCTTTGAGAAACTCGCAAGAGACAAATCACACCAAACAGAAACCTTCTCCCAAGGTGAGACGAAACCCACAAGAGAACAGCCTCTTCGATCAATAGGAACAGGAGAAGCGTGCATTAACTGCCTACCCATACACCAAAAGAAAGAGGAGCAGCAGGCCTAGCATCCTTCTACTCCACAAATGCAAGATTAAAAACAAATCCCTGAATAGGAATAGGATTTTCCCTCATGGGCCGCAACCTGCAAGCATACATGAGAAAAAAAAAAGAGAATAAGGCCAGGAGATCGATCAATGATTGAATTAGATAAATCACGGAATGAAGATTTCTGAAGAGACATTCCGTTGAAGGAAATCCTGCTGTGACTGGCACTGAACCTCCAAATTATTCCAGCTATCTCCCAACAAAAAGCAAAAATAGCTGATGTTGCAAAGATTTGCCTGGAAAAATCCTGAAGCTGGAAAAAGTATTCCTTTTTTCTCATGCACTACTAAGATGTGGAATTTCTGAAGATACTACTACAAAGACACTAGGGGAACAAGAAATTTCAAGTATTCTATAGGTAGGTAATTAATGAAAAAAACTTTTAGTAATAGGATTGTCTGGGATGGAGCAAATTATTAGCTGAATACCTCAATCCAAGTCCTAATCTTAAATGCCAACAGAATTATATAAATTGTAAATAACAATAAATTTATTCTATATAATAATTATTCAGCAACTTTTGAAATATCTGGTTGCTTTTCATCGCTTTTTGTTTCAGCTGATTTCGCGTTATTAATGGTTTCGTTATTTTGTTGCATCTGCCAGGCAGGTAGCGTGTTAGGTAGTGGCGGAAAACTCTTTCTATTTAGTAATAATCCTTTCAAAGAACTAACTTCTGCTTTCAACTCTTGTAAATTTTCAACTTCTCTAAGTTTATTTGTATTTTGGTTATACTGTAAAGAAATAAAAATGTTAAGTTCATAGCCCCTTTTATACTAATTCACATAAACTACCTGAGCCAATGTAACAAGTTCTTTAAGTTTTTCCTGTGTTTCAGTCATTGATTGCTGCATAGCTTGTACGGATTCATTTAATGCTTTCAGGGCTCGTTCTGTTTCTGATTCTTCTTCTTTTTCAAACAAGAATGGTTTAACGTAATTCTGCAAATAAGTGTGGTGTGGTTAAGTCTTACATAAACTATAACATTTGTATTATTTTTTTTACCAAGTATAATTTGTAAAGTCCATAACCTGTTCCAACCAGAATAATTAATACAAAACTAGTATCACGGGCTCTTATCCAAAATGAAACAGGTGTTGGTGTTATGGGTTGTAGCTGCAAAGGTGAAACCGGATGAAGAGGTTGAAAAGCTGAAGTGCCCGATTTCCGTATCGCCTCTTCAATTTGTTCATCAGTCAGTCCTTTTGAATTACAAAAAGTAAGAACAATTACAGGTGGTAAGTGGGCGTTATGGAGTTTAACGAGACATTTAAAAAAAATTTTTTACCTTTACTTTTCAAGAACCTTCGCTTTTGCTCGAGTGGTCGATTTAAAACTTTTGGGTTTAGTAAAAATTTAATAGCTGTTGAGACCTGTAAGTGTTCGTTTAGTTTGTTTATATTGTTGTTTGATAAACCGATTTACTAGGTTATCGGAGTTGTCCGGTACATTGGATATTAAAGTAGCTTCCTTGTTGTCAGAGTTAGGCGTATCTTCCTATAATAGAAATAATATTAATCTGTAGCTTGTATAAGGTAAGTCAATCATAAACGCTGTGTTTACATACTGTCATATCAGCCATTTTGTATTTACTCTCGTACTAAGACTCGACGGTCGACGCCAACCGGGAAAACTGGGAAAACTACAGGTGGGAGTGCTAAAGGAGTCGTGGAACAGCTGGCGCCGCGCCAATCCGGAGGGGTGAAAAAGCTTAAGTAGAAGAGCCCAACCTGGTGAAACCCAGCTTGAGCCAGTCTGCAAGCCAGACACACACACGCATTCGTGTGGAGCCCTCCAATGTGACGGTGGGTCTACGGGTGAGAGGGCCCCGTGTTTTTCTTATTATTTTCTTGTTTGATTTGAAAACGCCAGCAACAACACCGATTCATGCATCGATCGGTTTTGTGATGAGAAGCAACGAGCTGAAAAGTGCGTAGAAAATGTGCCAGACGAAAATGTGTGAGGCGTCGTGTGAAACCCCAGCGTACAGCCCTCATCTGAAGAAGGTGCTCAAAATGTACCGAAACGCTGCCATGACCAGTCTGAGTGGACCGAACAGTTGTGTGGAAACGTGGCCGACGAGTAAATTCATCGACGTGAGCCAACCGAAACCCAGAACCAAACATGCATCTGCCGCCGTGGCATCAGTGCCCAGCGCCGCCAAAAAAAACTCTCCGAACTCGGCGGAATCAGGCGGTCGCGTACCGGCATCGGCGGATTACGATCCTTTCCTTACTCCCCCGCCATTCCCTATTCAACAACTGCCAATTTTGACGGCGCCTGATCAAAGTCGCAGCGAACGAAGCGAGACAATTCTAGAAGGTGAAGTAATTTCGTGTTTTGTCGTAGGCGGGGAAAAGAGGTTGTGCTTGCCTCAGATTCTCAATAGCGTACTCAGAGATTTTAGTCTGCAGCAAATTAATGCCGTCTGTGACGATTTGCAAATTTATTGTTCCCGGTGTAACCATGAGCAGCTCGGCGTGCTCAAGGAGACCGGCGTTCTGCCCTACAGTGCTCCAAGCTGTGGCCTCATCACCAAAACTGATGCAGAAAGGTTATGTAGTGCCCTACTCTACCGACATCCTGTCGTATTTGTCTGCTCGGAAAAAAAGAAAGACATTATCAACGTTTATCATGAATGTTTCGGCAAATGTAGGGGATTGTACTCTCCTGATGATTATTCTACTCCAAGTTCTTTATGTATCGAATGCCTCGAATGTCATGGCCACTTTTCGCCCCAGAAATTCGTCTGTCATGCCCACAAAGCCCTTGAGAAACGGACTTGCCACTGGGGCTTTGATTCGACCAATTGGAGGGCTTATCTACTCGTAGCAGAAGATGAGACCAACTTGGAAGAACTCCAAATCAAGTTAAATGAAATGAAGAACAGATATCTTGATGATTATAATCATAAATACAACAAAAGAAAGCAGGTGAGAACACCTTTAAACAAACCTCCCCAACAACTCCACGTGGTTTGCACGTGGGCGTCAATCAATTTTTTTTACCCCTTTTATAAATTAAGATATTAGAACGAGGATTCTCTAATCAATTTATGTCATGGTCAGATTCTTTTTTCTCAAAATGTGATGTTGCGTTTTATTTCCTTTTCACGCCACTTTTCTGCGTCAATCTTTTCAAGTGTTTATAATCGTGTATGAAATCGTGTCAAAACAGTTTAAGGAAATAAGAAGATTTGAAAATGACGTAAAGTTTTCTGTTAGCCCGTATTAAAGACATGTGGTAGAGATATTCGTCCTTGAGACGTAAAACTTTTCAACTTCGGTAGTTTGTTTACTGTCGAATCCATTTAAGTAGCCCAGGAGGAGAGGGCTGATAGAGGGCATTTCCTTTTTACTTCACATTTCCTTTTTTATATTGTTTCAATATTTTTTTTTTTGTCTATGATCGGCTTTAATTGGTTAATGTGTACCTGAGTAGGGGCTAGGGCCCACACCCAAAGGATTGTATGCGTAGACGACTGACCTGTTCTGCAAGGAATTTCCCTTTCTTTAGACTTTGGGAGATATTACCAAAGAACCAGATTGTCTCAAACGTCTCCCTTACCCTCCCTTTGCCCTTTCCCCCTTCCCCCGGCGTGTGCAAAGCACCGCTTTTGCAGATGGCAGCCAGCCGGGTATGGTGCCGTGAAACGCGTGTGCGTAGGATGTCTGGCGCCCTACCTTTTTTCCTGTTTCCCCCCTTCCATCGCTTTTTCTCCCCCTACTACGCCCTTAAAAAGAATTTTCTTGTCCCCGAGAGAGGGATAGTAGCTCCCGCGTGCGTTCTTTTGTGGTCCCGTTGTCCCTTGGGTTTGCACTGAACGCCCGAGTTGACCATAACGCTCTAGGGTCAGTGAGGTCATCGGCTGTGAACCCCGTTCCTTCGTTCCGACGACACAATCTTAGAAACTTTTGTTGGGACGAGTTGTTACGTCATGCATTCTTCATTTGTCTCTCCGCTTCCCTCCTTTTGATGGATTGATGTTTTTCCAACACCAGCTGTGGTGTGAAACTCACTTCTCTCAATGAAAAAGGATAATTTATACTTCCTCTTTAGGAAATTAAATTGCTGTGCACCATTACAAGGTGCAGGAAATGTAAAATCTAAACACTTGAAATGAATAATTTTTTTTTCTTGAACTATCAAAGGTTAATTGGATAAGGAGAATTGATATAAAACTTCTTGTCTTTGTTATCTTGGGTTGCGCGGTGCCTGTCTGCACGTGTGACTAGTTGAGTGGGTCATTGGGGTGATTGAGAAGGGGAGTCACATGGGGTGGGTAGAGGAAAATGGGGAAGCGGATATTTGTTCCGTGTGTGTGGCTGGGGCAGTGACCGCTCCCTTTTGTCGTCCGTGAAGCAGTGCCATGATCACCTTTCAGGTAGTAGTGGACAAGAAGGCTCCCAAGGTGGACAGCGGAAGAAGTGACTTGTCTCAATGGAGCTTGTTTTTTTTTTTTTTTTTTTAAATGAGTGTGTGAAAATTTCCCGTTGATTTATCGTAGGGAGATGAGAGATGTTTATTCTAATCAGGTTCTCCTGTTCCCGATCTCATAAGAAAATTTCACATACCCTACTCTCCCAAGGTCGGGTTTAAGCCGTGATGTAATATGGTGGGGTTTATTATTTTTTTAAAAAATGAGGCTATGATAAATTTTAATTTCTCTTTTCTTTTGAAATTTTCATGAAATACCCCTAAAAAGCTTTGAAATTACAATAAAATCAGGATTAAAATTTACACACGTGCAGATGAATGATAATATTGTTTCAATAATAATTGTTTTGACAAATGAAAGCGAATTTTTCCCGTCCATTGTATTGAGCAACTCCTGAAATCAAACTAATAACAAGTCAAAATGTCACCCAAATATCAGATAATGGCGTTTCTAATTACTTGCCAGTAGCCCCTGATGAGACTACACATCATCATAATATTACATCCTTGACCCAGAGATCAAGGTTACTTGAAAGGCGGCCTCAACCAGCCTCAGGTCGTCTGTAGGTTTTCTCCTTTATAAACGATGGAAATTTAATCCATGCTAACATTTTCCCAAGTGTTGTCTTTCTAGGTTTAATTTAGGATCTCATTACCAATTCAACAAAAAAGTTAAGTTTATCGACTCGAATTTGGTAATTTGACTCTTCTACCAATTTAATCCTGCGTTATAAATAGAGGTGTGACATTTTATATATAGAGAGGGGTGTGTGATACATTTGTCCAAAGTTTCAGGTGTTTCTGGAATGTAAATTTGTTATTTTCAGATTTGTGGTGTCGGTTTCAAGTGGAAACTATCAATGAGCTTCGTCTTGATAATGGGAGATTTTTTTTATTTGTTTTTATTATAATTGTTCTTGTCCCTATAAAACTCACACTGATCTAAACAAGATATGAAGTAAGAGTGGTTTGTGTGTCTCAAACATTCACACACACAACACACACCACTTCATAGGAAACTGCATGAAATTTTTACGATCTCATAAAAAACCCGCCCTCCCCGTAATTACCTAGAAAAGGATTTTCGTGCCTTCACTTCACCAGTTTTAAGCATAAAGCAGGGTGTGGGCCTTCAAATCGTACCCTTTTACAACCCCTAAAAATTTTCCAAGAAGATGAGTATAAAAAGCGGAAATGACCTTGTACAATATTAAATGCAATAAGAGATATGTTTGTTTGCAAATGATGTAGTGACAGATGTCTAGTAAGAGATCAGTGATAAATTATAAGAAAACAAAAAGTGTTAATTGAAGTGAATAAGAATAGATTAAATTTTTTGGAATGTATTCAACGTTGGCAGGATGTGGCGTTTGAGAAAGTTCTCCGAAACAAGAATCCTCAAAATTGTCTATTATTTCAACAACAAGCCGTGAATAAACCGCACACTATTGATAAAATCTAAGGTCACTTTGATCTACCGATTTATCAAGTTGAGTTGAAGGGTTTTAATTTTCCGTGTTCCTCAAGTGGAAATTTTTATCCACCTGAAAATTTTTTTCTTTAATATGAAAAGTTATGTATGATTATAAAGGTTGTTGTTTCAAATTACGCATTGAAAGATTTTTTTGAACATGCCCTCAATCACTTGGCCTCTTGTGATTGGGGTGCAATTAGACTCAATTAAAAAATTTGATCAATTTGATAGAAGCAGATTATTTTTTAGATGTCTAATTTTTAAATGAATCAGGCAAATTACCATCAGTATGAATTGATTAAGGATATTGGATCTTTTGAATTGGGGGTCCATTGGCCCGAATTTTAGGAGTTAATCACTACTCACATTTCATATTTCCAAGGAAAAGTGTCATTTACCATAATTAGAGTAACACGTTTTTTTATTTTGAGTATCAAAAAGGGTTATTTGTTATCAAATTAAATTTTTTGAGGCAGTAACACGGGGTATGGGGCCAATGATGGGAGCTCAGTCTGACTGGAGCCATGTGTTAAGTTATGCGCTCAGCCAGTTGCAACCAAAAAAGAAGGAAAAGAATACACAAGAAAAAACTTTGGGATTGTATAGCATTTCTGGCTCTAGTAGACACAACGTCTGTGGTTGCTCGTGCTTGAGTCACACTCGCAATCCTAGACACTATGCAGACACGCGTCAGTTAAACGCAATACAAAAGTCAGGTTTGGTAGTGTAATAGATCGAAGTCAAGGTTTTAGTTGATGATTAACGTTCCAACTGTTTGTTGAGTGGGTTGTGAGGAGGAAACGTCCAAGACGCGCAACTGTCGTCTCGTCAACTACTTATGTAATCATGTTATACACGGGTCGATAAAGCAACGTGTTGGCCATTAACTCTTTTCGGAATTAATTTTTAAAATACTTTTAGCAAATTTTCGTGTGCATAAACTCTACACACCTTAAATAAACTGTATATAAGGACAATTTTACACATTTAAACTTTTTTTTTAGTTTTTTGGCTGTGTGCTGACTCCTTTTATTGAGTATCTAATGTTTTCAAGTCAGTGAAGTTAGGCTTATCTGGTGTCTAATTACTAAGAAGACATGTCGTAGTCTAAAATATGCAGTAATGAACAGTGTCTACATTTAAACGTAGAGTTAATCAATGTAAAAGTTTAGACATTTGTGTGTAAAAGTAATGTCCTGAATTTGAGTCTCATATGAAAAGAAACGCACCAAAAATAAAAGCCCGTTAAACATTTTTAATTTTTCCCTGCGTTGAAAATTTGATGACATATATCGCCCTATAAAGCACGATACATCTCTGTGATAGCTGGAAAAAATTGTGGCGCGCATTTATAGGAACCACAACTCAAAAGAACAGCGCTCAACTCCGCCTCAATGCGTGCTTCGCTGCAATCTAGAGAGGGGGGGACCTACATTCACTCCCCCTCACCTCATCTTTAGATAATTTGAAAGCTTTAATCCTTTTAACCCTCTCACCCATTTTAAAGAAAAAATTATATAATTTGCTGCCACTTGAAGTGACTGTTATTTTCAATGACAGACGTTTTTTCCCCCTTCTCCTCATTCCACAATTCCATTTCTATTTTCGTTTCCACAATAAAAAAGAAACTCAACTTCTGTTGAAGACATTTGAGACTGCAGCAAATGATCAAATGATGAGTAGGGTGGGTCTACATGAGGGTGAAGTGCAATGAACTTAACAAAAATTACTATTTGCAAGCTACACGAGACAAAACAGATTTGAAGTGGCGTCTCGATGGACTACATCAAACGCCCACACGTAGGGAATAAGAATTTGTTTACAAAACCACTCGTTAGCCCGCATCCAATCTAATCTAAACTGATAAAAATTTTGTTTGAAAATCTGGAATTAGACTTGAGAGTTATAAATATCAACAAAAAGATTAGCCAAGTTACAAACTTCATGGTCTTTGAGTGGCCTTGTCAGTTCCTGGTGGTCATTTAAATTTGGGCTTGTAGCAGCGTGTCCTTGTAAGCACACGTGAAAGACAAATTAAAAGTGTCGTGTCCGTAGTAACCCTCGAACGTCCCTTGATGCAAGGCCATTTGGGTTGAATGAGTTGAAGGGAGGGGGGGTGAGCACTGATTAAGCTTCTTATCGCTTCTTTTGTAGTTTTTTACATTGGAATTCTCCCGAGGCTTTTCTTTATCGGACATTATACTAATCTAAATTAGTTTTCCACGTGCGAGAAAATGTGTTGATTTAAACGTGAGACTTTGTTCTTTGATCGTTTCAGACGATATGAGATTTTTTTATAAAAAGACACAAAAAAGCGTGAACAGATAGGGAGATATCTATTGTTTTAATTTAGTCAATTTTAGAAATGATGCGAACGTATCTGAGCAATGTCTGCTCAGCATCTTCCATTGAAAAGAATTTGATTGTTTACGCATTCTTGGGGTTTGAGTTACATGTTGCATATTTCACCGTTGTTGGTTATTGATAAAATTTGACTAGGTACCTCACAAATGCCTTCAGCCTCTGTTTTAACCAAACCATATTCATTAGTGTGATATTATTACTGTTAGTTACCGGAGTAAACAAATTTTCTGCCATAATTGTTTGATCAAAGTCATTTTCAATATCTACTTCATCAGAAATGACTTTGGCAGTTTGATTATAAATTACATGTTTTAGATGAGAAGGTTAAACGTAATGAATAAAATATTTTTTCATCACAAGTCTTAGTATTTACAGTAGGACTTCTACCACGTCTTTTCGATGTAAAAAAAAGATAGATTACTAAATATTGCATCGAATTTTTTAACTTTCAAATTATATAAACTAAATTTATCTAATTCGGGTATGTTTTGTTGAAGGGGATAGCGGCAAAAATGTGGAACTTTGTAAAATACTATTGTCATCTTTCAGAAATGTAAGGCACTCAAGACAATAGTATTTTTTTGTCTTAAACTGTTTTAACTTAAACTTTTCTAACACTCGAATTTAGCGTTAACATAAAGTGCGCTAACAATATTATAATGCACTTTTTTCTTTGTAAATGACATTATAAAAGAAAAATTAAAAACAGAATGTAGATCGTCAATATAAGTAATTTATAACCAACAGACAGTATAGGCATGGGATGGGTTATTGATTTAATTGCGCAACAAAAATTCATTTGCCTGTTCTAGATGTTCAGGTTTCACCATGCCACTGACCTCTCTAACGGGCCAAGCCAGAGTAGAAAAAAGGTTACATTTTATATATATTTTGCATATATTTTTTACTGCTTTCACCCTTCAACCAGAATTAAAGGTACAAAGAGTTGTACATTTAATTAAACTCGTGGCATTTATTATTTACACGACATTGTTCAAGCAGAAAATGACGAGTGATTTTTTTTTAAAGCCTAGAGATAGACGATAAAAGGTGTGTCCCTGGTTAATGAGTATCTTAGAAAGTTCGCATAGGAATTCAAGACGCAACACCTGTTTTCTTTAATTGACGACCTTGAGGTTGACGTCTGAAAATGCGAACTCGACATGTCACCTTCAGGTAAATTGCCTCTATTCACTGTCTTGACTTGACAGTTGCACTCATTTTACGAAGACACCTAACCTAAGTAAGGGTTGTGTTTCACCTTGGGAGGCCAGGAGGCGTACCACTTGCACCTGTGTGTCACAATCAGTCGTTGGCTAGCCAGTGTCTCCTTTGAATCTCCCTTCCTGCACCTTCTCCCCTCATCGCCTTAAAGAACAAATGTCTTTTGGCTCCTTGTGTGCGAGCGGTTAGTATTTCGTCTCCTGGTGTTTCTCTCGGGGGAGACGCTGGCGTCTTTGACGTGCACAAAAAACAAATGACCCGGTGGATCGACCAAGGGGGGTCCAACAAGTGGAAGGTGTTTCTTGGAAATGCTCACTTTAAAGACTCTCTTTTATTCTACGTTTGACATGACAGCATCAGGCGTGAATCCTCTAGACTTTTACAACCTTTGTGGATTTTTTGTTTGGGAAGTAGTAAATTCAGGCCTGGAAAACATGATTAGATATGTGAACCGAATACCTCATGACGGAAGTGAACTGAAATGCCATAAATTGAGGCTGATTTTAGAACTCTTAGGTGTATGTTTTTAAGTGTGGTTACCTTACATGATGGAAATAGGTATAAGTAAAACAAAACATGTCAATAGTCAATGAACAAAACAAACCTTAAAAAGTGTACTTGTATCAGTACAATGTCGAATGGGTAAGCCTGTCGAATGTTTCATTTAAACTATTTAAAAACTGAGCTATTAGTCAATTATAATAAAAAAAAACTGTCTTTATCGTACAGGATGTACTTATACAGTTGAGTGTGTTTAGTAAGTAATGCTGCTTTGTTTTCATGCAAGTATCTTGTGGTATCAATGTTGTTAGCCTACTTAAAACGATTAAAGCTAGGTTCATACGAATGTTCACATTGCAGTAACATAAATAATGCAGGGGAAAATAGCCACTTTATATGCCCATTAGTGTAGTACTCAGGGCTCTCAGGCTTATTTTGTGCAGCTTCAGTTTACTTACACGTTACACTTGGCTTTAGCTATTTATACTAGCGGCTTTTGTTTCTATTTGAATTGTTTTGGTTTGTTCCATATTTTATAAAAAGCCCTCTATTTGATTGACTGCACAAGCCTTAAATACTTAAAATTCAAGTTGTTTAATTTGCCGAACTATGTTAAGCCAAGTTAACATCTGTGTTTATCTTAGAAGGAAGGATAAATGGTTCAGTGCATTTTATTTTTTGATAATTTTTATACTGTAATTCTATTCAACTTAAGCTAACCTTGCGAGTTGTAATACCACGTTTCCTCCAATATTTATTTATCTTTCACTTCAATGTACTCTGGTGTGAACAAAACTATAGAGATTTATAGATCGCACAAGAGTTTGAAGCGAAGATCAAAATTGTGTGCCATGTTGGAGGTCAAATCAATTTTCATTATTTTTATATTCAGCTGGAAATGTGACACTTCGATGTTCGTGTTATGTTTCATTAGATTGAAGCCTCATTTCTCACAGGATGTTGATTCCATAACGAGAGAATTGTTTCTTGATTCTCTCATTTTGCCCCCTCCCTCAAACAAACAAAACAGATTTTTAAATAGCTTTAAAGTTTATAATTGGAGAAACGTGACTTCGAAACGAAAATTTGTCATTAGAACCAACCACAAGGCAAAAGATAGAGTTACCTAATGACAGACAATGACAAGGAGTTACATGTTGTCTAAAGACAATCGTTGTGTTGTTGAGTTATTTGCGGTTTTGTCGGTTCCTGTGGGAATATCAAACAAGCGCTTTCATGGAAGAGGAATTAAAAAAAAAGGTGTCAGTTAAAGACAACTGGGCGAGAAGAGGATGTAATTCATCCCGAGTGGGTGCCACATGCAGTTGCCTATTTTAGCATGTGACCAAACTACAGATTTAGCAGCCACTTTTTTATACGCGTGTGTGTTTTACGGGTGCGGTTCAATTGGCGCCACCTGGGAATGACACCTGCAATAGCTTAAGGTGTATTTGTCTGTCAGACACGCGTCGCATTTCTCGCCTTGAGTGGAATGCGTGGGCGATGGTTGATCGATAGCTCGGCAATCCTCTCATTGACCCCCTTCTCCCTTCCCACCCGCCAGGCCAATACGCCCACTAAACGCCCCTCCTCTCACTATTGGGGAGCTGAGAGTGATGTCACGTGCTATCTCCATAGAAACGGTGGGTGGAAGTGGGTGGTAGATTAGATTCGGTGCTGCTCCTGGTGGCGAATCGAGGTTTATGGGCTTGGCAACCCTTTGAGGCCGGTAATCCTGTTGAGAGTGTACGTGTTTGTCCGCATGGCATCGTCTAACGTTGCTCCTCCCGTTTTCCGGGTCACGTGAAAGATATTCTCTTTTTTTTCTCCTACCAATATTTTTTTTTTCATCTCCTTCCTATCTCATCCATTCATCCTAGTCAGAATGTGGGAGTGGAACACCTGGGAGCGGCAAGATTTTTATTCCATGCCGGCATCACTCGCTACGAAGGAGATGCAGTGCTTGGTGTCTCTCAGAGAGCAATGGGATTGCCAGCAGCGTCTGAGTGAAGCCATTCGCACCTTCTACCAACATCATCACCATCAACAGCAACATTCATCATTAAGTCCATTCGTCTTCTGGGTAAAGAAGGAAAATGTCAATGTTGCTTTAAAAAAAGAAACAAAACAGAAATGCTGCTTTTTGTATTCGTGAATTTTCTATATTTACTGCATGTTTGCAAACCTGCAATGCTCGTCATGGTTATCATCTCTCTGGATTTATTGTCCGAGTTTGGGGGTCTAAAGGATTGAGCTAACTCACTGAGCTTGGGCGTGGTTCGGTTTACCCTGGTGGGCACGTCTCACGGTAAAGGGTGTGGTGTGAGAGGTAGGAGGGAAAGAGAAAGCGGTCAGTTAAAAGGTGAGGAGGGTCGTCTCGCGTCTCTTTACAAGGACCTTAGACGTGTTGAAGCTGATGAAGGGTTTCGAATGATGTTTATTGACTAAGGTGCTTTGAAGTTGCATGTCAAAATTGTGGGGGTTAATTTTTTTTTTTTTTGGTCATCGGTTTCTCATTAGGCTTTTGATAGAGTTTGGTAAATTGCGGGTGCTGACAGCTGTGGCGGTTCTTGCAGGTTGATATTAATGCGTATCATTAGTGATGGAATTGGAACGCAGGCGTTTTGTCTGTTGATTATGGTTGGGAGATAGAGAAAGTTTTTTGCGAAAAATTACTCGAGATGGAAGAAATGAAAATGACAAATGTCGCATTGCAGTGAGACTTGTAGTGATAAAATGCTAAATACTTGGTCGATTTATCTTGGCCTGCTTATTTGTTATTTTTAGAAGAGGGAATGGTAAGTTTTTCTTGTGTGTTGCAGAAACTTCATTTTCGGAATTCAAAAGATGTCTTGGTATATTTAGAATTACTTTATACGAAAACGTCGGAGTTTTGACGTCATAAAGATGTCAACAACAGTAAATCAAAAGAGTTGGTTCCTATAAAATTTGAAAATGGGTTACCAGTGAATATTTTTCGCCTCAGAAGTTTTAGGTTGAAATTTGCAGTTAGCGTATGAGAAGAATTAAATCTGTTAGTTATTAATGCATAATTCATTGATATAAAACTGTTTGAGTAGTAATCAATGATTTAGTGCTGGTATTAATGTCAAAAGCAGGCGATTTCCTATTGAGCAAGTGCATTTTAACCGGCCATTTTGTTCAAACATGAGGTCACGTGACAAGGTTTATATCTATAATCTCGTAAGCAGGCATCTTAATGCCTGCTTACGAGATTAATTATAATTTAATTATAATTAATTATAATCTTATTGTGGTAAAACTAAAATACTTATAAATTTCTATAAAAGTTTCGCAAACTACTAATACACCAAAGTTTCGACCTTAACAACTGTGTTCTTTATTCTGCATTTTCTTGCCCTTTCTTTCCTAAACGATGGTCCACAAGTTTCCCATTTCCAATTTAAATATCCTTAATGCAGTTCGTGGTGATTTCAAAGTTGCAAACTTCCAAAAGAAAGAAAAAAAAATAGCGTAACCAAATTACAGATAAAAGACAGAATAGTTGAAATTCTTTTATCCAAATGCCATTTCCGAATGACCGTAGTCCTTCCCTCCGCCCATTAGAAAAAAAAAAAGAGAAATAAAATTCAAATGAGTTTTTGTCGAGTATTCTAGTTTCCCCTCTCTTTAAGTCCACTTCCTCTGGTTCCACTTCCCCACCCTTGAACAACAAGATTTGTGTACTGATAAAAACACGCTGTTTATGTCCCCTCACACCCACAAGGCTCCATAATGGACGCTGAGATTTTTTATTCTCTTTTTTTTTTCACGGTTTCAAGAATATTTTACGTTGACGTAGCCCCTCGAGCGAAATGAATTGCTTGTGAAAATTGGAGCAGATCAATATTTGCCAATCCGCTCAACTTTAAACTCCAAATGATCAATGAAATTTTTCCTGCAGATATTGTAGCACAAATCCCTCAATGCTTGACAATTGTTTCTGGTGACGTCAAAAGGGTGTGTTGACATTGAGAGGGGTAGAAAAACAGGGAAGACCAGGCAATAATTGGCGGCGTCTGGCATTAGAATTGAGGCGGCGTCCTCTGGTGGCAGAATTCACCAGCCGCATGATGTCAAGATCGATACTGTGTGAGGGAAGGGAGTGCGGGGGTGGCAGGAACGCCCTTTCACGTCAATTGTCGTCTGGAGAAGAGACGACGACACAGTTGTTTTCAAGGTCAAAAAAAAAAAAAAAAAAAAAAAAAAAAAAAAAAAAAAAAATGAGGGGTGTTGGAAGATGAAGAAGAGCGGCTCACCTTCGATTCATTCCGGTTTTTATTTTTATATCACTAGTGGCCCTGAAGACAAGAATACGCAGGGGAGTTTGTAAAAAACATGAAAAAAACATTCCTAGCATAAATCGATTTGTTGTTTAATAAAGAGCAGGCATTTAAATACGTTTTGAGGTTGTTTTTTTATATAGGTGGTGTGTTAAATTAAAGGGCCAGGTTGGATGTAAAAACCCAATTTCCTCTCTTTATTTTGGTCCAACCTTTTCACCTGAAGGGTTAAAGGGAATGGCCAAACCTGTGTGCAGAATTAATAATAAATTACACGAGATGGAAATGGGATAAAAGTTTTAAGAAAGGATGATTGTATGTAAGGATTGAAAGGATTGAAAGGATGGAAAAAGAGGTAGCAAGAAGTGACCAGATGTGTCCAGTGGTCAGGATGTTAATTGAAAGGATCGCGTGTGAACTAGCACAAGGGACAAGCAAGAGAAAGGGAGTGGATGTGAAAAAAATCTGGACATCTTTTCACCTGGAGACTGGTCCAATGGCCATATGGTGTCCACTATTAAAGGTGGGAGGAGATGAACGAGATTGTCCAGTCCAGGTCCTATTGTTTTCACACGGAATGACTCGTGCGTTAAAAAAAAGAGCATAGCTCCTGGATTGTGCAAAAGGACAATGACACCATGCCCCTCCATCTTCCTTCCCAGCACACTCGCTCTCATTCTTGGGTTTTTCCTTTTGAAGAATAGCTGGACTGGACACGCGGTCTCAAGGGACAAGGTAAAGGGGGCAATGGGGTTGGGCTGGGATGAGGGGGATTGGCTCACTAGGGTTATGGAAGCTGAGCTTCTTCAGACCCGTGCAATTGGAAGGTGAAATCCACTGATCCCTGTCCCATAAATACGCCAAGAAAGGGTGGGGCTATGCAGAAAATGCATCGCCAGGTGAAAGTCAATGTGCGCACTCATATTTTCTTATTTGTCTAGAGGAAAAAAGACTTTCAATGCCACTGGTTTTTACTACTGTTGCTTTTGTGTACTAGTTCAACTATAACCTTATTGTAAATTAGTAACTAAAATTATAATAGTATACTATACATATCTATAGACTATAACTATGAGTAAAGTCTACTATATTTTAGACATATAAAATCCCTCGTGTCTAGGCATTTTAATTTACAGCACAAGTTCTGAAGAAATATATTTATAGATGCCATTAAAAAAGTAATAATAAAATAATTGATGTTTGTTGCTGTAAATAGATGTAGTCAATAGAAGAGTTGATATATGATGCCATTACAATGATGGTTGATTTTATTAGAGAAGAAATGATTTGTAACGTACTTCTTTCCATCGTTTTTTCTCAGCTATAATTTACACCAACTATTATGTGAATGGTTGAAGTTTAGTGCTTCAAATTGTCAGAAATTGTGGCAGTTAAGCCGGGTTTTCTTCTTTCCTTGGTGTTATTTTTTTAGGAGAAAAATATATAGTCTTTCCTGGAAATGACCTCGAGACATAATTTTGATAGAAACTTCAAATAAAGTATTGATCACTAACACTACTGTCTTTAAAATACGCAGTTCAAATGTCTGGGATAAGAATTGAAAGAAAATATATGATCCCTGTTGCATGGTTTTAAGCTTCACTATTTATAGCTTAGTTGTTTACAACTAATCTTGAAAAGAATGGCTGAAATAGCAAGTGATTCATCCATTTGATTTAAAGCTAGAATATATTGAAAATTTTTTAAATTTATGATGCTCAGTAAAGAAACTTGTTTTGATTCTTTAGAGTTTGTAGCTTATAGAAATGAGACAATATTAAAATTCCAGGAGATATTGAATTTCTTGTCTGCCAGTTTTATGAATTTTTTTTTATATGTTTATGGCAACCCATGTAGAGTTGCAGCATCTGGTGGGAACGGAGATTGGTAGAAGATGGCATGAATTATGAATCTTTTTAAGACACTCTCCCATTTATTCCTTAGATGGAAGGGATTCGTGAAAAATGTTGGAAAATGGGAGAAAAAAGAAAACCTGAAATTTGAAGAGCACTTCCTTTTTCCTCTCTTTTGGAATTTTAAAGAGGGGGAAAACAAAGAAATGCTTGTGCAAATATTAGGTTTCGCTATTTATTCTAGTTGGTTTTGATTACTTGCAAAATCTTCACGAAAAAAATCAATAATATTATGCAGTTGTAGGGAAATAAAAAAATGTTTTGAGTAAATTTGTTGGATAGACAGAACTTGGAAAAATAAAAAAATCGTGTAAATACTAAAATAATTCTTATTTAAATTTGAAACATTTCAGTACACGCAAGAAGAGAAGGATCTGAACAAGAAAGTGAAGCATGGCGTGGAGGAATCAATCAGTCCAGGCTATTTGCCCTACATGTATGATCCGATGTCAGCTTATTGGTACCCGTCTATTGCCCACCCGTGGGCTCGGATGTCAGCTTTTCGTCCATGGTCGCCAGTTGTGGGAAAAGATGGAAAAGCGGCGTTGAATCAGCCAATGCCAAACCAGGCAGCCTTTTTGAGAGACAAGTAAAAAAGCATTGAATAATTCATTAGTCGATTACGTATTAAAAAGAAAACATTTTTCAATTTGTTTTGTTTTTTTTTCTTTTTTGTTTTTTTTTTAAAATAGTATTTCCCAGTCTCTCCCTCCGTTTTTGAGTCATGGACCCCCTGTGTTGGTCAATCCAGAGCGTGTCGTACCATTATCAGAAACTGAACGGTACGAATTCCGGCTGTATTAAACGATTTCAGTATTTACTATATTTTGGTATAAGAAATGTGAATTCAAAATATCACATTGATCGTTCCTCTTTCAAAGTGACGTCCTTTAAACTTGATTTTGAGATGCGCAAATTACTAATTAATGGTTCAGGAATACGCATTCAAAACTGATATAGAAGATTTAGAACCGATAACTTTGTAAAAAATGTACAGCACATTTCTCTGAAATCTTGTTTCCGATATGATAAAATAGTGAAAAAGAAAATGAAATTGACAAGAATTCTAATTCATCACAATATTAAATTACACTTTACAGATTTGAACGTCATTACCAGCCAAATGTAGCTTTGGCACCTCCGTCTCAGCAAGTACCGCAGAAAACGTCCCTTTCGTCCATCGTAGTGGCAGAAAAAAGAATTGTGACTGAAGAAAACGATGTAAAAATGTTGAATCCAGAAATGGAGATATCAACCGATACAGATGAAATACTTTCCGACAGCACTACAAGTGCAGAATCTAATGGTTACCGTAAGATAATTAAACTTTAATAAAAATACGAGAAAATATTTAACCAATAATTTATTATTATTCAGCGGGTGAAGCGGCAAATGGCAGAAGCGAGGGTGACACAGTAGATGAAATAGAATCATTACGTAAATTAATGGAAGCTAGCAACATCGGTGCCGAAGCGTTTCAAGAGATTTTCAAAGAGGTAGAGAAATTAGTCAGTAAATATAAGAACGAAGTACAGTCAGCATTGAAGGAGAAAAACGCGTTGCAAGAGGTAAGTTTCTATTATGATTACAATTGTAAAGGTCTTATTTTTCTCCTTATAATCGTAATAGGAATTAGAATACGTGAGAATGTCAAAAAGGAAGAAACTTAGAGAAGCTTCTGAATCTAAGCGTCACTTACGAAAGCAATTGCAACAAGTGCGCGAAGAGCATTCCGCTCAACTGAAGGAGCAGATGCAGGTGCAGGAGCAATTGCGCAGTCAGCTTGCAAAAGCTCTGAGCATCAAACAAGAAGCACCTGAGAGAGATGGAAAAAGTCAGGACGACATTGAGCAAGTATCACCGACGGAAGAAGCTGCAGCTGCAGACGAGAAGTTGATGAATACGCCTAGCATCAAAGTGGAAATTGAATGAGATTAAAGACGGTATCAGGTGCTGTGTTTGACGTGAAGAGCAGCAGAATGGCCGAACGCTTTGGCAAAGCCACTCTATAAAAGCTTCCTCTGTGATCATTTTTCATCCATCTTTCTCTCGATCGTTGACAAACGTTTTCTTTTTTTTCTCTTCTTACTTTTGGGTTTAAAATATTTTTATACTCCACGTGCTGCGTTTTGTTTGTTTTGTTTATTTGGGAGTTGTACAACGTGCCTCAACTTTCTCCCATTATGTCTGACTTTTGCTCATTTCATTCGCTTATTACAATATTAAGCATGGTTTTTCTTGTAAATCAAAAATTGTATATTTCTTAATTGAGATGTGAGGGAGTTGAAATCAGTTGATCTCATTTTTCGTTTGGATGGTGCTTTCAATTTAGTTAATTTTCCATTTATGACAACTGAAATTGTAGCACACTATTTTTAATTGACTTGTAGCACATTTCACTTCGATTTCGGTATACATAATTCTTATAAAATTTTTTTTCAATCTAAAAAATACTGTGAAATCAATGCCGAGAAATTTTTATCCATTTTTCAATAGTACCTGAATCAAAAGTTTATTCAACTTCTTCCTTGGCTTCTTCAAATACGTAGTTCTATTTGTATAGTAAATTTAAAGTTGAGCGTTCCCCTTTAAAAAGTTCTGTTTGAATAGAATTGACTGAGGCGTATAAAAATGTACAAACTTTTTTGTTTTATCTTCAAATGGCAGATATTTTTCTTTTGTTTGCTATACTGTTTTATATGCCAGTTGCTGTTCACATTGTACAAAATCTAATTTATGTAAATTTTTGTTGATTTTTTTATTGATAAGAATTTGATATAAAATATATTTTTTAAAAAATTGAAAATTTGAGATAAAAATGATTAAAATTAGTATTAATTAATTCATTTTTGTAATTAATTGTAATTAGTATTTTTGTGACGTAAATGCCATCTGTGATGTTTTTGCTGGATTTTCTTGTATGACACGACTGGTGCCAGTTATAAAAATCATAATGAATTTCTATAAACCTACTTCAAGAAATCAGGATTTCATTGAAATAAGCTACTTGGAAATTTATTGGAATAAGAAATCGGGTATATTAACAATACGTAGTTCAAGAAAATGAGATTTTGTAGGAAGAAGAAGACGAAGAAGAAAAATAAAGCTTACTGCTTAACGCCGCCAGCGACAGCTAAGGTCATACGCAGCGAGATCAAAACCAAATCCAAGACAACTCGAGAATGCAAAGACAAAACCAGCAAAATCCAAACAAACACTTAAAACTAAAAAACCAGAGCTTTCATCTCCGAGATCAAAACCAAACCCAAGACAACTCGAGAATGCAAAGACAAAACCAGTAAAATCCAAACAAAACACTTAAAACTAAAAAACCAGAGCTTTCATCTCGCCTACTCGTTTATTGCTGTAGGATTGGACGATCTGTCTCAAAGTTTTTCGGAATTCATACGACCGGGATGCGAGTTTGCCAAATGGCCAAGAGACCTTTAAAAGGAACAGAATTCTAAATATTATTTAAATATAAAACGAAATTTTCTCACAAGGGGAGGGTCTCAAGCCCCCACCTCGGATTTTCCACAAAATTTTTTTAATTGTTTATTGTTAATGTTGAAAGAGGTTGCTAAGCTAAAAACGTGCACTACTCTCTCAAACAATAGCACTAATTTCATGCGGGGAAGCAGAAAGGAGGACACTTTTTGGCGTAATCTGAAAGAAAGAAAAAAATGAAGCTTAACGTCGCCAGCGGCTGCCAGGGCCATGCGTGACGAGACAACAAAAAACCTGGTTTGAGAGAGTAGTGCACGTTTTTAGCTTAGCAACCTCTTTCAACAATAACGATGAACAATTAAAAAAAGTTTGGGGAAAATCGGAGGCAAAGGTTTGAGACCCTCCCCTTGTCAGATGGATTCATTGGTGAGTTAACTGGGCAATTAAGTTTTTGGTTCAAGTCCACAATAACCAAAAAAAATTCAAAACCATGCCGAAAACCCTGAAATCAGTTTACCCATATTAAAACTCAGTCAGCTTAAAATTGTAAATGTCTCATTCACCTATACTTATATTCGGTGATGTTTATCAGTTAATATTTGATGCAGTAATTTCTCCTTGAAGTATGATGCACAATATGACTAAAATTGTAACCATCAGAAATAAGCTTATACATTACACCAATATTTAAAAGTTACATTATCAGCCGTTTATTGGTTAACTTTAAACCAGGATGCCAGGTTAACAACTTGGTTTACATGTTGGCAGTGAATGCTGATTTACCTGGCATGTTTTACATATCACTGTCAAGGTCTCATTACAGAAAACGAAAAGTAATTAGGTGAAAAAAAGTGGCGATTCATATAAATTTTTAAATGGAAAAATGCACGAACCCTTCAAGCCATCATCAAAACCAGCCAAACAATTACTACCATTCATCCTTTACCTCGGTTAATCCCAAATCCCCAAACGAATGCTTTGCTGTTTTTTTGTGGTGGCTATCCTAGTGTTCCTTCCTGTAGAAGAGTCAGAACATTTCTTCTCTGTGCTCAGGGATTAGACTGGTGCCCAAACAGGGGTTTTTGACTCATCCCAAAAATTACCAACACCTGTTTTAGGAGTGGATCCTATAGACAGCAAATTCCATCTGGGGAACTATGAGACCCATCTCCTCATCCATAAAAGAACAACAGAAAAATAGGGCCGCCCACCATGGCCCAATTCCTAGTTGATACACCCGGGCAGTGTTAGATGAGCTTGAAAATACAGGTTATACCCAAAAAATGAAAGAGTTAGATAGCATCGCGAGTAAGTGCCACAATAATTGCTGCACGAAATGCAGATTTTATAAAAGAAGAATAAGGCTTTACGCCGCCAGATATGATTTAGATTTCTTTTTTTCGTGAAAAAAAAAAATCTAAATCAGAAAACATTTAGGAGTGGATCCTATAAGACAGCAAATTCTACCTGGGGAACTATGAGACCCATCTCCTCATCCAAAAAAGCAACTAGTGACTCAGTATCTAGGCCTTCCACCCACTCCCATAAAGGGCAATGCTGAGAGATGGGAATTGGACACCTGGATAATCAGCGTTAAGCTTTATCATCTTCTTCTTAAAATGGCCTCATCCATTCCCAATTGGTACGTTTCCTCTGATTGGGTAACGGTCTAATGTGTTTGTATTCTTAAAGCCAGATTTTATAAAAAAAAAAAAAAAGTAGTAGTTTCGTTGCGGATGGATCATTTTAATCATCCCTCATTATTTCTAACATCTTACAATTTTCGCAATGACTGGCGGTAGATCAACAAAATTGAAATATGACGAGGTTAACCGACGCTTTGTATTCCGAAGTCTATGCTGACTTACGTTTGAAAATTTTAGAATTTCTTTACACACATTTCTGGACATTCTTCACAATATTTAGTTTAGGATTAGTCGCTGGATGCGTTCTAATTTGTTGTGTTGTGTGTAAATTGGTGTGTTAATTAAAAAAACATTCGTTTTCCGGCAACTGGATCTGACCAAGGACACCGAGAATAGGATTACTCAGATGCTGTATCTGAGAATTTAGACAAATATTTCTTGGAAAATTAAAAAAGTATTTTCTCCAAAGATTTACTGAAATGCTATGCATGCCACCCGCAGTGGAGAAGTGTAAAAAACAGCGAGCCCTCCACAACAAACAGCAGCGTAACACCGCGAAAGGAAAAAAAACGTTCATAATATGTGCAGATTTTACAAAGTGTTGCTTATTAAGTCTGAGAAGATAATGTCCAAAAGGACAATGGGGTTTATAACATTCAGTTGTATAGTAACTAAGTTGAAAATTTTTACTTGATCAAATCAACCGATTCTTATGGGTCCGATCAAATTGTTAACTAAGCGGTACAGAATCAAAGGAAAATGTAGCAAATGTAAAAAGTATAAGAATCAAAAAATCAAAAAGAATGACTTACTTTACCTTACAAAAAAGTACGGATTGCGGAGAGTTGCAGCGACCAGGACACCGCAAAAACGAAAAATGACGGACCCATAAGAATCGGTTGATCAAGTAAAACTACATTCAGTTGTATAGTAACTAAGTTGAAAATTTTTACTTGATCAACCGATTCTTATGGGTCCGATCAAATTGTTAACTATGCGGTACAGAATCAAAGGAAAATCAAAGAAAAGTTCCAAATGTAAAAGGTTTAAGAATCAAATATAAAAAAGAAATGACTTACTTTACCTTACAAAAAAGTACGGATTGCGGAGAGTTGCAGCGACCTGGACACCGCAAAAACGAAAAATGACGGACCCATAAGAATCGGTTGATCAAGTAAAACGGCAAAGAAGCCCTGGAAGTAGTTTCAGTATTAAAAGAAGAAACGCCACGTCCAGATGAAAAACCGCCAGCTTTAGAAGCACAACCATCTACGTCCGGTTCACTGTCGCAAGGATTATGTCCGGTTTGTGGGAATACAGTACCTCATAACCGATGTTTGATTATTGGCGTGAAGAAGAAGAATAATAATAAGAATAATAAGGCTTAACGCCGCCAGCGACAGCTTGGGTCATACGCGGCGAGCCGATCATCGATATACAGATATTACGTGCCACCACTAATACTGTACAGTAATCTGTTTCAGTGGCTCCTTCAACTGAGCCAAGTGACTATTGCGTCGGCGTCAAGTGTGAGTCCCGCACCATAGGGACACTCGCCTAGTGCTCAAACACGAGTTTTCAACTCACCCCAAAGATTACAAACAATGAATAGCACCTGTTTTAGGAGTGAATCCAATAAGAAAGCAAATTCTACCCGGAGAACTATGAGACTCATCTCCTCATCCAAAAAGCAACTAGTGGCTCAGTATCTAGGCCTTCCACCAACTCGATAACAACATTTATAAAGGCCGCGTGCATGCGTCCTTTCAAAATTCAGACATGCCGCCCTTGTCAATCAGAAAGTTATTTAAAAAAAGCAGCAAAAACAAAACGGGATAAAAAAGGGGGCACCTCTTGAAGTTTGCAAATCCCGAGATTAGAGAAAAACTTTACACATCCACGGTATTAAAACTACCTTTGTGCAAAATTTACTAACAGTATAAATTTTTGCAGTGCTAGTAAAAATGAAGAACGACCATCAGGCAAATGTCTTAAGACTGGAAAAGAAGGTTAAAAAAATTTTAAAAGAGTATAATAATTGGCTTAAACATGAGAGACCAGGTAAAATGTTAAATTTAGGGAACAATTTTTTAAATTAATAAATTACTTACTTTACACTCATACATAGGGCACTGCTGAGACACGGGTAATCTACTGACTGCGTCGACAGATAGGAACTAAACTCCTTTTAGAAATCTCTGTAATTTATGAAAAAACTTGATATTTTTTACAAATATCAAATTTTTTCATAAAATAGAGTTTTCTAAAAAAGTGGTAAAAATATCAAATTTTCTCATAAATTACCAAGTTTTCTAAAACATTAGTAACACACGACTGGCGGTCGAGGATCAACTCTACTTTTACCCTGTCGACGACTCCTGGTTCAAGCAGGAGTTCAAGCAGGATGAACGAAAACGAACAATCTGGCTTTCGGTTGTTTTTAAATACACGACTGCCTCGAGTATTGTCGTGCCAAACATAAGCCTTTCTAATTCAAAAATTTGTCTTTTGAATGACGGAACTTACTCCGATTTCAAGAAAAATGTAAAAAATCAAACATATGTGGTTTATGAGAATTGGTAGTTTTTCAGATATTGTTTCAAAGTATAAATATATTCTGTCAAAATCTATGCCCACTGCAAAAACCTGGGCTAATAATAATAGAATAATAAAAAGGGAGAGATGATTATGTTTAATAAAAATGCATATGTCCTGTTTACCATAATTCAAACAAACTAAACAGATTTTTAGAGACTGGATGGAAAATTTGTAGCGGTTGCAGGGTAGGTTTTTAAATAAAAACCCTTTTAATTACTATTTCATGTTAATTACTGTTTCTGCCCACGAAATGAAAGAGCTACTTGACCGAATTCATCCTTTTGGTGAAATTGAACGACATAAACTGGCCATCGTCCATCACCATTATTAACCAATTGGCAGCTCCCAGATGGGGACGTTAACACAAGCGTGGAAACCGGTTCCCTACAAAACGTATGGCGTAAAATGCAATGCAGCAGATGATGAAGTTTATTTTAAAATCGTTCGTAACCCAGAAGAAGAAGAAGAGGCCGCAAAACCCAAATCGAAAATGGAGTGAATTTTTTAAAAAAAACGTGTGCATCATAATTTCAATAAAATTATCAAAACCATTCAATTTGTATTACCTACTACCGAAATAAATTTAAAAACAAATTTGTTAATTTGTCATACCATGAAACTTCCTGGCATAATTTCATTTCATTTCATTCTTGGGAAAAATATTATTTAAATTTCTAAAAACCAAGATAAGAGTTGCAATCATCAAATTATATGCACTAAGCTCAGAAATGTGTGTGACGTCATTGTTTGTGATTATACATAAAACACGAATAAACACGAATAAGGTGAAGCTCAACCCTAGTAACACACAAATGTTACATGTAAACTCGAATTGTTTTGAAATGACTTTAAAGTAAAGTCATTAATATCACATTGGGCCCACTATGGCACAATTCCCAGTTGATGCAACCAAGCGGTGTTATATGAGCTTATTAATACTGGTCAAATTATACCCCAAAAAAAATGAAAGAATTAAATAGCATCTCGAGTAACATACAGTACAGCTTTTTAAAAATTCTTTAGTGGGATTGAGATCCCTACAATTAGAGAAAAAATACAAATGGCAATCCTCCAAAAAGGATCAAAAGGCGGGAGACTGCATGATCACCTGCCGGGATTGAGCAAATATGTAACATCAAAGGAGGATCCACCTCTAGAGGCCAAGAGGCCTGGATCCCGCTCATCGAAGATCCTAAACCAACGAACAAACAAACACCCAGTTTGGCAACCCCATCGTGAAAAGTAAGTATTCTTACAATAAATTCACGGTTCACGACAATTGTTAGTCTAGATTATGACGAGAGTGTTAGTTCCTGGAAAGAAACACTGTTGCGATCAAGAAGATTCCTGAAAGACATCAAAATAACGACACACTTCGGTTCAAGGGCTATTTCATTGCGTGCTCTAACCACCCTTTGAAGAAGAAGAAGAATAATAAGGCTTAACGCCGCAAGCGACAACATAGGTCATACGCGGCGGGAAAACACTAAGCTACAGGCTTAGCAAAACAAACCAAACTAGAAGTCAAACCAATAGAAACAAACCAAACAAATCAAGCTACAACAAATAACGCAACCACCCTTTGAAGAATATTATACTTCTTTTGCACCCTTTTGACATACTAAGAACTTCATCGAGCTTCAGTTGTATAAAAATTTTTAAGAAAAAGAAAGGAATGAAGCTTAACATCACCAGCAAAATAGTCAATAGTTTTTCATTTGAAAATCAATTTTCCCTACCAGAAACAAGGAAAGCGTTTAGCCAAAAATGCTAAAACCTTCAGTAAAGAGCCTCTAACCATAGTGCTCGGATAATTGAATTATATAATTTTCATACGACGTCACACCGTAATGTATAATATATAATAAGGAAATATCTAGCTCCACCACAACTTTCAATGGGTGCAGGACCCCAAATATCTATATGAAGGAGTTCTACAGGACGTTTCGATTTTATGCCTTGTAATCTTGTAAATGGTATTGAAGATATTCATACGAAAATAGAAAAATGTCATTCATGTTTAGCTGGGAAATTAAAAAGAGGACCATTTAAAAGATTACCAGGCATAAAATCGAAATGTCCTTTAGAACTCCTTCATATAGATATTTGGAGCAAACCTCTTGGTCTTTGTAATTCTAGTTTGTATACTATGTCATAACTTTTAATTTCCAATTTCCAATTTCCAATTTCCAATTTAATTACCAGATTTACCACAATATCGAATCTACACTTTTTGGTATCCAAATTCGTTCGGATGGAGGCATGGAATTCTGCTCAAATGAATCTGAAGAATATTTTAAAGAATTAGGAATCAAGCATCAAATTACTAGTGCTTACACACCCGAATCGAATTGGGTGGCAGAAAAAGTGAACTTAGATTCAGTAGATGGAGTGAGAACTCATTTTTGATTGATGCCAATTTAGCAGCTGAATTTTGGGCAGAAGCTCTTATGTGTTATGTTCATGTTAAGAATAGATGTCCTCATTCAACATCACCAGATAAAATTCCATATGAGTTATTTTATGGACACAAACCAAATATAAGCCACTTTCGAGTATTTGGGTCATTAGCATTCATATATATCCCAAAACGTTACAGAACTAAATTAGAACCAAAATCCAGAAAGGGAATATTGGTTGGTTATGTACAAAATACCAAAGGATGTAGAATATATGATCCTGTAGAAGAAGAAGAAGAAGAATTAAAGCATGTAAAGGTTTTAGAGGGTATTTGTGGTTAGTACAATTAAAGTTTCCGGACTAAGGCTGCCTGCAGAGTAATGAAACTATAGAAAACAGCCAAAGTGTTATTTACCTAAAATTTATTACAGCACTAGGTTTCATATCCAGGAAATCATTACTATTAGTTCTGTCTTTGGCCATATATATTCCATTGGAAACTTTGAGTGTATCAAGCAATCCAATTTGACACAAAACTTGTTGCCTTTGTAAGATTGCGTAAGAAACGGTATCAGTATATATTCCCATTAGATAGATCTATTTAGATCTATCTAATGGGAATATATACTGATACCGTTTCTCCGCTGCAGTCGGAAATTACTCATAAGACTTGGCTTTTTCAATTTATGGAGTGACTTGTTGGCTTTTTCAATTTATGGAGTGACTTGTATTACAATCATAATTTGCGTTTGGATCATCTGTCATTACGGTTCAAGGCCAACTGGTGTCAAATCGTAAATTAAAATCTTTCATACCATTTTAGGCAATCGTAATCAGCTCTAACCCCTTGGCCAGCCCACCGCACAATGACGTAGATCATTAAAAAAAACCTGCAGCCAATGGTAGCGTAACACATGGCGACATGGCGACGATAGTCAGTTTAATTTCATCGTGTGGGACCAGGGAAACACACGAATGGAGATATACAGAAAGTATCTAAACTCAAAAATCCACCATCCATTTGATGAACCAAAAAAAAAGAGTCGATCTAGCTGATGAATTTATTATATCCCTGTTCGATTTCCAAAGATACTGTGAGGCCAGTGTCTACCATCTCCTCAAATGAGGACGTGACAGAAAAGGAAACTGTCGACGAGATGGTAGACAAAGATAAAAATGAAAAAGAAACCGACCAGTTGGATGGCGAGTTATAAATTTTCCTCCGGAAGTGGAAACAAAGTTAACGTTCGAATACCATAAAAAAAAAATAGCTGGAAACAAACGGCAACCGACCGGTCCGCCTGCTCCAAATCACGGTCTGCTTACTCCTTCAGGTAATTAAAATCATACAAAAAATTGAAAATAATTTAAATTTAATGGTTTATTTAATAGATTCGAGAATGTGGCGAGTGTGCCTGATGGCATAGTGTTTCCGAATTTCAGTTGACCCTGCTTGGCACCCAGCGCCTTATAAAGGGTTTGCAAAAAAACTAACGGATGAGGACAATGTTGCGTTGGGGTTAATGGACCACAACAAGGGCCACGAGCCCCCACCATCACCATCACCCATCACCAGAGGGACAGCCACTAACTTTTAATTTCATTATTTTAATAAGTTTTAGCATAATAAAGGTTTTCTGAGCAGCTCTGCAAGCCAAGGTTCACGGGATTTCATCGCCGTTGCGTCGTGTAACGCCAAAGAAAATTCGCCGGATGGGGGGCAGATGGACAATTCTTCTCCTCAGCAAGGTCGAAATAAGAGGTGGAACAACTCGAGCAAGTAATGGAGCAGTTCTAGAGAAAGGCACATGGTGGCGCCATCCTATTTACTTTTTTCTTGTTTGGATTGAATAGCTAAATGCTCATTACTCTTTAAATCTAAGTCGCTTTACCATCGTTTCCCGAGTTATCACGTACTAGTTTCGCCATCGGAAACAAACAGCCGCATTTTAGTTCAGGCATGTTCTAGTATACTGATCGATAATAACCCCGTGTTTGGAAAAAAGAAGAAGGCTTAAAGCCGCCAGCGACAGCTAGGGTCATACGCGGCAAGAGAACACTACGCTACAAAATCAAAGCAAAAACAAACCAAGCAAAATCAAACTACTACAAAAAGCGTAAACCAGAAACAGACAAAAACTTCAAAACTAACTTCGAATCAGAAGACCTCCCCAAAATAACACCCATTGAGCCAATGGTAACAACCCCCATAACTGCAAACGCAAGCGAGCAAATCTGGTTAACAAGGCAGAAAGAAAGAAAGAAAGAAATAGAGCAGAAGTACCGTGCCTTGAAAAACATTATTCCAATACTCGCTGTGGATACTACAGCACAAAACGACAGGAGATTGTTAGAGGATGTCGAGAATTACATGAAAATTAAAATACATATAAAGCGCGTACTTAGACGATATAGTTATTGTTTCCAAAACTTTCAACGAACACCTTGTTCACATGGGTTTTTTTCGGTACTCTCATTGGGTTTGAACAAAAGCCTGTGAAGAGTTAAATACCTCATTTTGAGCAGTTTTGCTCACTTCTTGCCAAAGTGACCTTTCAGTTCACTTCGTGTACCCATTCCCATATTGGAATAAAATTCCTAACCAGTTATATTAAGTCACCTGTTTTATTCGACGTTCTTTGGGGAAATTCCAGCTGTCTTCTAAGCATGGAAGTCGGGATTTTTTCCACAGTGCTTGAAGCTCTCTTTCCACAAGGCACCAAGGCAAGTCGTCGTTCACGCGTGAGTCGGGTTTCGACACCAAGCTGAACCGGCGCTCATGTGAAAATTCGTCGAGGACCACCGTTGAACACAACAGTTTGCAGAACAGGTAATACCTAGCATTAAGTGGGAAAGAAAGGGAAGTGAATTTAGCGAGTCTATACTCATACCAGCGGCTGGACGCAGCGCGAAAACCAAGCAAAGGGACTCACTTCTAAGGACAAGGGGGCCTAAAAAAGGGTCAACTTTCAACTCTGCACACTTACGCAGGTAATTCGGGAGTATCTTTATCGAACCGAGGTTCAGAATTACCGGGTACTTAAACTTAGAGCAGCTCAACTTAGGATTAATCTTTACGCTCATGCAAAAAAGGAGCAGGTAATTTTCATGTGCGGGTGCACACTTGGCTTGTCTTTCGGGGAAATTGCCGGGAAAGGAATAAAAACTATACGAGAAAAGGTTTTTTTAGCAAACAACTAATGACCAAAAGTAAATATTAAATCTTCTTCTTGGAATTCGAGAGAGAAAAAATGAGACTTATATGGCCATATTCAATGGAACAAGACAGTAATAAGTCATAAATCAGTCAAGCAACTAAGTTAAAATCTATAATCTTTCACAAATGTATACCAGAGACCTTGCATGTTTGCCGAGGATTCCTAATATTCGATTCACTTTTGGTGATTACAAAAAAAAGGCACAGAAACTAGACAAAATCATTCATGAGGCTACACCGTTTAGAAAAAAAAAAAATCGAGATGCTTTTGTTTTGTGTTTTGTGGCATTTAGGTGTAGCAACCTGAAATCGCCGTAATAACGCGTCAAAGTATCTAGAACCAGCTCTAGACATGCCTACTTGCTTCACAAAGTATAAACTCAGTCACTGATGACAAAAATCAAGAGACTTACTGCTTTGTGAAGTTTATTCAGCTCACCACCCATTTTTGATTTTCCGACGCCATGATGAATCCCATTTTGTAGTCTACATTTTCTTCCGATGTTCGGTAATTTTTGTTTAGAACAAGAAAATATTTACTGCTGGTGGATAACAGTAACAGTTCAGTGAATTTTGTAGGTAGATTACCGATGGATGGCATCAATTATTGCTTTTTTTCAACCGATTTCATCTTAATGGCGATGTCCCTTCATATGGTTATGTGACCGTTATGAGTTGTTATGAGTGAAATGGCGCGTGCGCACTATTCCATAACCTTGCGCTTCATTCTATGTTTTTCATTTCCGGTTTACAGTCTTGCTTACAATAATTTTCCCTCTAATAAAATTGTACAGAATTGTTTGAGTTCTACGAATGATAGATTGAGTCGATAGCCTGAAATTATTGCGATTATTTGGTTGCGAAGGTTTGGCAGGGAACTATTTTCTTTATAAGCGAATGAACATTTCTGTAACCAACCTAAAAAAAAGAGCATTCGCTACCTGGTGTCAGATTTTGGAAGTACGCAAATCGAATGCAAATTCCATTTATTTTTACTAGAAAATAAAAATTTCGATTCAAAGAATTTTTACATCATTATTATTAAGAAACTCGACATCCTTTTTGGTTTAATTTTTTTTGTACACCAAATAACACTATTTTTATAATTCAATACAGCAATAATAAATTAATTAATACCAAATCGATTACTTCACGTGCTAAATTTAAATGACCAAAAGGGACTATGATTAGGCATGATTACGGTTTTAATCTACTTAATCTAAAAGTTTAGCTAAATCCTGTAACTCCCTCCATTTACTTTCCATAAAAACCATCGTTTCCTACAACGTACGAACCAAACCAACTCTGTGCATCATCAGTTTCATCCAAAGCAACATCTTAGGGGCACTGAAACGAAAGAACGGGGTGCCAATTATGTCCTCACAAGCATTTGAATTCTATCGCGGTAAATTGGAAATTCGTGGTACTAAAAGAATAAAGGTTTTCTTGATGCTTTTTTTGTTGGTGGTGAATTTTCGTCCGCCTAAGCCAGAATACGTTTACTATGACCCAGAAAGTTTGGAGGGACGCCCAGAAGATGATCATTTTTTCAAATTAAGTGGTGTTTGGTTTTCGAGTCTGATAAATTCCATTGGCCTTTCGAATTGAAAGGTATCCACCGAGTGGAGTCACCTTTGTTGATGCAGCCGGACACTTCTTCTTGTGGGCCTTTTTGCTGTTTGTTTTTGCTCAGTTATTTATTGCATAAACACACGGCTTTGCCGGTGGAGCCTAAACGTTTGAGGAAGTATATGGCGTTGGAATTGGTGAACGATGAGCTAATCCCTTTCGTCAGTATAAAGGAAACAAGACCACCGCCTTTGTTCAATTTGACGATAGAGGAAATTGAAAAACTGATGAGGATTATTCAGATTGAAACGGAAATGACTTGGGGATGATTTTTTTTTTTTTTTGTGTATGTTTGGTTTTTTGTTGTTGTTTTTCAGAGACTTAAAAACTAAAAAGAGGGGTGTCACGTGAGGGCGCTTTAATCACCGCCAGAGGTGCTTATAATGAGGACACGCCCCCTCTGATAGATGTAACAGGGGCAGCTGGACATCAGAGAGACGACTTTTTGACTTTTGTTTTTTTCAGGAATGACACTTTTCCCTTTCTCCTTAACTCCTTCTTAGCTGCCTCGCTTAGAGACAGCTGGAAGGGGTTATGTTAAAAAGGATGATAAAAGAAACACAGGCCTGTGATAGTATGATTTTCAGTTGTGATTATTTTCTGTTTTCATGTAGTAATCCTATATATTAATACAAATTATTGAAATAAGTTCGTGTTTGTCACAATTGTTTTGATAACATGGATTATGTCTATATGGTCATGTT
>JAQGAS010000699.1:0-36712 GCA_034686365.1 Pachymerium ferrugineum | reverse complement strand
ACGGACGGACGGACAGACAGACAAACAAACTAAATGCATAACTACGATTTCATCTTACGATGTCATCTACGTAATAAATCTACGTTTATAAGAAGACGAAAACGGAATGGTTAATTCATCTAGTTCTTACATATGAAGAAAAATTGAAATTCAATCAGCTGATATTCTCGTGAATTAAAAATATTTATGCAACTTTTCTCCAAAATTGTTGCATAATTTCTTAATTGGGCTCAACCGCTCAATTGAAGCTTGTAATTGGAACTTATAATCTAAAGTTCTATTAGCGCCGTAACTTTCAATGCTCTAGTGTTTTCTAAAAGTGGTCCTTTTTCCTTCTTTAAACACGATATATGGAAACAACGATTTTCTTTTGTCTCTTTCTACCAACTTAATAATTAAAAAGTTTATCTCACCGAATGCATTTTTGCCCCATCCTGTAACTTGACAAGTTTTTCCAGTAAAATCCTCGTTGGGATCTGGGAGACATACGGTATCAATATTAGGAGCGAACTCAACTTCCTTTGCTAAGAAAAGTAGAGCTATGTCATTGAAAGCATTGTTTGGATTGAACTTTTCATGGATAACTATGTCTTGAACATCTACATCATGATGTGGATAAATTTCATTTGTACTTTGCGTGTCATATTCTCCAAGGCGGATTCTGAGTGTTTTGGCTTGAGCACTGCATGAATAAAACAAAATGAGAATAATTTCTTTTGACTAATTCAGCAGTAAAAATTTCTTACTTTTTAATACAGTGGGCTGCGGTCACTACAATACTATTCGATATTAAAGAACCACCACAAATGAAAACATTCACTGATCCTTCTTTTCTTAGAATAGCAGCCTATTGAACAAATAGAATTTCAATACATTTATTTAAATACACGTGTTTCATATATTTACCTGCCAAGGATATTCTGCAAACTGAGCTTCATCATTTCGTAGATGCATATTAAGAATTCTTGTAGTTATGCCATCTTTATTTCTTACACCACATTTAGGAGCAAAATGTTGTTCTGGTTTTGGTGTAGTGACTCCACCCTCGATTGGAGCAGCACAGCACACACTCCAAAGACCGCATTCTCCCCGTTTCTAGATAAAAAAAAAGTGAAATATTATGTGCTAAGACGTTTACAATACAACAAAATCAAGACTGGTAACCTCGTCAAAAATGTTTTCGTTTTGCATTAAAGATTACTATCCCAAAACAAACCTTGAAGTTTATTTAATCTATAACCTTAAGGTCAGTAGGCGAATTTGAAAAAAATTACACTTGGGTCCCTGAAATACACGTGTACATTTGCTTTTAAATCGCTGACACTTACACTTTAGTCCCAATAAGTAAGTCTAAATCCATTTTGCAGTTTGGAAGTTCAAGTGCAAGTGGGTATCTTATTTAAAAGTCTGGAATCGGGTTAAAATTCCTATTTTTAACAAATTACAAAGGTGTAAATTACTTCTCGAATTCGCCTAGTTAGAATAATTGACCTCTAGTTTTGTGCCTGTCGCTAAAAAAAAAGGGATAAAATATCGCTTACATCATCAACAGGTGATTCCGTTTGTGGGTCAATCGGTGGTCGTGTGATAGTCCTGAGGTCCAACAGACCACCACCATCCGACACAACATTATTGTTTTCGCACAAGTAATATGGCACACATTTACAAGATTGCCCGATGCTTCCATCTACTTCGCAGGTACATGATTCAAATTCCATTTCTGCAATAAAAATTGTATTTTTTCAATCACAAAATTTACACGAGGAATATTTGTATAAAAAAATGTTTTCAACACTTAATTTTCGGACGCCTGAAGTTAGCAGATGTAATAATTTTCGTTTTATACTTCAAACCGAATGAAAATATGTCCTTGACACCCACTCATGCCAACGACATCACTTATGAGCAGATATGTCGTCATGGGCATGTTGCAGAATCGAGGGGATAGGGGGAAGGGAAAACTTACTACAGGTACATGACCTTGACACAAATAGAGAGTTGTATTATTCCTTATCAAGATATAAAAAAGGTGTTGAATTACTTCAATGAATTTTGTAATATAAAATGTATTCATGTAAATTTTTTTTGGCCCCATTAAAAAACTTTAAAACTTTAGAAAATTTTGAGTAAATCTTTTTTCACTACAGAATTTTTTTTGACGGATTGTTTATACCATTACCATGTAACCAAAGTTATGCGATATTTGTTTTTTCTAGGAACCCCCTTCACTTTTACATCGATATCTGCTTTCACTTTAAATCACATATCATTCTTTGTATTTAGATTTGTCATTACAAGAAACCATTCAAAGTAGACGAATTCTAATTGGAGTTTAAGACATGTTTTTATAAATACCAAGTTACATATTAAGAGAAACAATACTGACTCGTAATAACTAGTAAACTTTAAACTTTAGCGTCACATAAACACAACAGATTTCTCAATTGATTTCTCTTTACGACTGGATATACAGGTTTGCTAAGTTAAGTACTGACCTGTTGCTTGAAGCAATGCCACTAATCCACCGAGCAAAACCAGCGAACAAATTTCCGTCTTCATTTTGATGAACTAAACTAAATAAATCTCATCACATTTTATATGTTACCACATTACCACGTCAACTATTTGGCAAACAGATGGGAATTTCTGATTAAACCAACAATAACTTTCTGCTCTAACGAACCATCAAAGTGCACGCTTTGACTTTTTCCCATTCATATCTTTTGAATTTCACATCCTTTAACTGACCTTCAAATTCCGTGTTAAGCTCCAATAAAACTCAATAGAAATTCTCAACTTTTACCATGAAAAATTCTTGTTTGACTCACCTTAACGTGAATGTTTGAGAAGCCTACGCGAACTGATGCTTATATACGTCACACGAAGCCTTTATAAACATTTGGTACGTGATTGGCAAACCAATTAGTCCATCCCTTCCCTTCACTTTCACCTTCAACTTCTGCGAACTCATTCCTAAAAAAAATTTTAATAATCTTATTTTGAATTATGTAATTTAGACAATGCCTGAGATGATGACCTGGATAAGCCCGGCTTTTCTTAGAAAAGATGTTTTAATTTGTGGGTCATGGTTAAAGACAATTGTGAAATTTCTGTTTGCTTAAAAATTGTTACAAAAAAGTTTTTGAAATGGAAAAACCGTGTTTCAAGGTTTTGTTTTATAACTTTTAATCCGAAATTAATTATTACATTGTAATATGTAATTAATATTGTGATTTATAGGTGATTTGCAGAAACTTCCACAAGAATTAAAAGTGGCACCATGATTATTGGAAGTTTATTTTAATCAAGTTTTTTACAAATTTCGCATTCAGGATGTTTGTGGGTTCAATTTCCTAAGGTAGGAATTTCCTTTCTGCGAAGATTAAAATAAATAGGATGTTTGTAAATGAGCACGTGAGTAATTTGAAAATGAAAACTGTTTATTTAAAAATATCACAAAATCCAGTTTTGCGTGGTTAGGAATCTAGTAACAAATGACATCATATACAGAATGGAATGCATTTAATTTAAAATTAAAATAAAGTTGCTTGTTTGATCCAGTCGAGGTATTCACTGACACGAACGTAAACTCCGGGTACATTTGGATGTCCACAGCCAATTCCCCAAGATACTAGACCTGCTACGACAAATGCACCGTTGTGTTCACAGACTAATGGACTACCGCCATCGCCCTAAAAAGTCAGTCAAATGGAATGGTTATTATACGTCTATTCTGTTAAGCCGCTACCCGTTAGGAAGCAGTTAGTACTTACTTTACAAGCATCCTTTCCAGGCTCTCCTCCTGCGCACAAAAATCCTGGATGCAGGAAAAAGCCGGGTCCTAATCGGGTATGCCGCATACGATTTTCGCAATCGAAATTAGCAAGTATCGGTACATCGACTTGTTTCAAAATATTTTGATAAAGTCCCTCTAGTCCAAAAGAATCTTTTCCCCATCCAGTTACAATACACTTTTGACCAGCGAAGGCTTCGAATCGAGGCGGTAAGCACACTGGTGCCACATGTGGTGAGGCGCGGAAATCGACTGGAAAAGCAAGTCGAACGACAGCAACATCGTTGTTTAAATTTCCCGGGTAAAATTCTGGGTGAACACGGATCTCGGCTACATCGATTTCGACAAATGGGTATATTTCTGCTGTGGTGCTTACGTCCCATTCACCCAACCGCACTTTTAAATTGATAGGTAAGTGCGTGTGAACGCAGTGTGCAGCTGTTAGGACATATGTCGGAGAAATGAGAGTTGCGCCACAGACATATAATCGTTCTCCCCCGTCTTTGCGTAAGATTGCGCCTTGCCATGGGTACTCTCCAAACTGAGTTTCGCCTTCTACTAAATTGGGGTTTTTAACTCTTCCAACAATCCCATTTAAATTTCTTGTTCCGCATTGAAGTGGTGGGGCAGCTGGTGGAGGTGGACCAACTTCTGGTGGACGGGGAGGAAGAATAGAGTTCCGGCAACAGACTTGCATAGGCGGGCAACCAGGTGTGTGAGTGATTGGTCGTCCTGGAGAGAAGTCACTTGGAATGCCATTGACACCTGGTTGTGGAGGTGGGAATGGGTTGAATCCAGATCTCTACAATAAAGTAAAAGGTCGAATATAATAAAACAAATTTTTTTCAATATAGGAGTGGTGTTCTAATGTCACCTAAGTGGCATCAAAGTAGTCAAAGAACCATTGACAAATAAGGAAATGTTTCTTACCCCAGACACATCAACTTCAGTCTCATTAGCAGCCACCTGTAATTCTTCATCAGCTCGCTTAGACCGGAAGAGAGTCGAATTGGTGTCAATTTCAGTTGTGTCTTCAATAGTTGCATTCTTTTCTTCACCATCGTCTTCAAGTAATGTGGTTTCATTGTTGGCTACTACATCTTTATTAGCACTTCGCTGATCTAGCAAATTTGGTCCGCCAATGACGACATCGTTAACTTTGCAGAGATAGAAGGCAACACAAGTACATTCTTGTCCAAAAGGTGGTGGAACGAATTGTGGTGGAGGTCTAGGTTGAGGTTGTGGTTGAGGCCTTCCTGGAACGAATCCTCCAAAGTTTGGATCTCGACCTCCGGTATTGACAATTGGAGGTCGTGGTACAAAGCCACTCATGCTTCCTCCGAAGTTTGGCCGGTTCGTGGAGAATGCGTTGGGATTGAAATTTGAAGCTCCACCAAATTGACTGAACTGATTGAAATTGGAATTCTGGTGGTCAAATCTGTTAAAAGTGTTACCACCAACAGGTTTAAACTGGGTATTCCCAAATGGCGTGACTGGTCGGAAAGGCTGGAATACCGGCCGTTGGGGAGTTATGGCAGGACCTGCAGGGAAACCATTGATGGATATTGCTGGGTTAGGGTTAAATCCTTCTGGTGGCGTGTTTATGACAATGTTAATGGAGTTACGGCCAGTGATGTCTGTTGCGTTTAGAGATTTATCGGACGAGTCTGTTATGTTTAGTGACCGGCTATTGGGGAATTTCCAACCTAAAGATTTAAGGTTTGTAAAATTTTATTAGATTTTTACATGTAATTCCTTTACCTCCTTGTTGAGCTCGAGCTGCATCTGATAGCATCATGGCTAACAAGAGGGCTTGAAGTCCTGCTGCCATTCTTAAAAATGAAAAAGAAAAATTAATTGCAATAATTAATTAATAATTAATGATTTTATTATTTGCTACATTATTAATAAAGTCAGCACGGCATGTTTGAAACAAAATGTCACTGGCAAATTAAGTGTGTTATATCTCCTGTTTTTAAACTACCAACACATAAAACACACATAACTTTCAAATACTAAATCTATCTAACCAAGCATAAACTTGTCCACATCCTTCTTTCAATCATTAACCCCAAATAAAACGCGTCCTTAAAATATCTTAACTCTACAATTTCTCACTCAATTAAAAATAATCAAAAACAGATTTCATGCATCACCAAATATTTATCATCTCATCGCATCTCATCCAACCAGGAAATAAAAATCATCAAATAAAAGACCAAAGTCTCAACCTCAACCATTAAAAAACAAAGCCAAGGGTTCAGTGACACAATAAAATTCAAAAGGACTTTCATTTTTCAAGATCTACTTAACGTCTTTATCCGGTCTGAGCTTAAAAATGTCAGACATAAAGCTGGGAAAAAAATTTTTTTAGAAAGTGACCAAGTGACCTTGGTTTCACTAACACGCAAAACAAAATTTGGTGAGAAGTTTCACAGGGTTATATAACGAATAATTAAGGCGTTTTCTTTACACGAAAAACTAATTTCATTTTTCATTTATTGTAAATAAGCGGAAGTTTGGCCTCTTTTTCAGTTTCTCGCGATAAAATAGTGAAGTATCTTTAAAAAGTGTCATTTTATCTAATCTTTATGTTGAAGAAAGGAAATGATGAGGTCATTTATACACGGACATTCTCTCGACCTTAAAACCTAAATGCATAGGAGTAGGAAATACGTTAAATATTGAAAGGGTCTGTCAAAAGGAGGGTTAACACATGTTTTTTTGAATGTGTACTTACACAATTAATATCATGGGATCCCTTACCCATACAACAAAAAAAATTTTCAAGGTTGAATTTAATTTTAAGAAAAGAATATAGGCGGGATGAAAGATATAAAATATTTGTCAAAAATTGATCTTAGAATAAATAGTTAATTGAACGGATTAAAATAAATAAAATATTAGCAAAATAACTAATATAGTTCCCTATTACAAAAATACCCAACCCAATTTAAACATGAAGTATTAAACATCTACATGTATAAGGAAACTCCACATTTTAACTCCAAACTTTTAAAAAACTTTCTAAATTAACATCGTCCTTTAAAAATAAAAGATTGCACACATCCGTACTCACACCAAAATGCACATTAATCTTCAACGCTTCTGAAGCGAATAATAGCTAAGAAGAAAACTTACTTCATCGCACGAACATCCAAATTGAATTTTTAAAAGTCTCCTTCAGTAAAAAACAAAATAACAACATTCAACCAAATTTTGTACGGAAGAGAGCTCGTAAAATTTGCACTCTTGTGACAACATCAGAGACTAAACCCTAAAGACCTCATTTTTAAAAAAATACTAGGTAGGTCATTGATCAAATTTACCTGCAAAGGCCAATGCCATTATATAAATAAAACTTATTTCTTAACCCAATTTTCCTCAATGGACAATATTAACGTTATAAGATCTAAAAATAAGTAGGTCTTAAAAGTTACCTGTGAGTTTTCTTCTATTATAATATTTTTATCCTCTACTTGCAGCGTTGTTGATGTCAGTGGACTGAACAGGTAAATTTAGATGGAGGAAGAAAGTCGGTGTGGTTGGTTTTATTTGGTACCTTGACCAATGGGAAGGTAAGGAGCTTCTTACGCGTCACGTGACAGAAAACGAGGGCTTTCGCTGATGCGAAGATTTGGAACAGGATACATAAATGCTTTCGCCATTGTCAGTTTAGTTACGTAAATAATTAGAGATGATTTTTTATTCCATGGATTTCATATTTTAATCCGATTTCGTAAACGGATTTGAATCGAGGGTGAAGGACATAGATATTCATCTGTAACGGAAAGCACCCAAATTACACAAAACCAGTTCAAAGAGTTTAATGTTAATGTTACGGTTGTTATCCCACACTTTGTAGTTAGAAAAAGTTGTAAATAAGAAGAATTAAACTGTTATTTAAATGGTCTGACATTAAAGAGGAAAAGGTAGTGGGGTATCTCTCGCTTATAAACAAGACAGCAATAAAACTGGACTAAAAAGAAGTACAAAATAATTCAATCAATACGCAGCTTGTTTGGTCTTTTTCAAGATATACAGAATCGTCAAATTTATTCAAAAAAAAAAAGATTAATTACTGGTTTTGTGGCTGGCTCACTTTAAACATTGCTGAAAGTTGATCAACAGTTTGTATCGATTGGCAGAGTGAGAAAATGAAAATTTTTAGCGAGGACAACTTGAATAGTTGTTTTTCTAGTACACAAGAGTAAATATTAGTAGGTTGGTTTAATGGCGTGGCATATATTGAGAAGAGAAGTATTAATGAGAGTTAGGTGAACACACTAATTTGGAAAAGGGTAACGAAATGTAGAATGGTGATGTGACATTAGTTTGCACGAAAGAGAATGGAGATAAATGCTGGTATTTTTTATTTTTCCCACCGAATTAATTTTTTTAGTATGGACCAGTGATTTTTTTAAATAAGAAAATTAAGAGTGACAAGTGTTGTACTAAAAAGTTGAGACAATGAACAAAAGGAAATGTTCTTCTTATAGTGGTAAGTTCTTTACTACAAATGTCAAGCTTTAAATAAATTGACAACTGAAATTCAAAAAATTTACTTTCTTAACAAAATATATAAAAAGAAAGATTTGGTGCAGGTATATCGCATATGTACGAAAGAATTACGTGAATTTTATGAAATTCTCAGTGACGATAGAATTCGTTTCAGGTAATATCACATATTTTTATACGTTAAAAGACAGACTTCAAGTACCAACTTGATATCTAATTTACAGCAATAATTTATTTACATACGTTTTAACCTAAAATAAATTAAGTTTTCTACCCAATAGTTAATACCAACCAAAACTAATTTTTCTTAATTAAATTACGTTTGAATCATAAATAAAAAGCGTGAAGAGAAAGAAATAATTCCACTACATCTTCACATTGGCTTATTATCAGTCAACATCCGGTTCTTTTTTAACCTAATTGCACGGTTACTTGATAACTGCTATTAAGACACTATCAAACCAATTCTAGCAAAGCAAACAATGATAACGAAAATGCTCACTTTTTTTTTCTACTACACATACACATCACACCTTTACTCCCCATTTTCGTTTCACAAAGATCCAGGATCTGGGTGCGGGAGGAACCATATAGAGGGCATTAGACTTCTTTACATAACTACGTCATAATGTCAACTAAAAAAACCTATGTATGGAGTGTAATTATGCACACCCACAAAAAGTTCAATAAATTCTAGCGACTGTTTACCCCTCTCCACCCGTTTCATCATCCCACCTTCTTTTGACCCCATTTCCATTTCACTGACCTACTTCGGGAAAAAGGAGGGGAAAAGAAGAGGAATTGTAGTGAGGGGATGTGAGTTAAATTCCAAGTAAATCCTCCAATTTATGTCACCAGGATAAGTATTGGAGGGTCAGGGCTGTTGCAGTGAAAATCTGGAGAAGTGTTAACACGTGATTCGATTGTCTAGTCATTTTGTGTGATGCACTCCCGGATGTTGAAGAGAGAGTGGAGAAATTTTTTCCTCAAACTGTTTTCAGAGACAAAAGAAAGTTAAATTTTATCTTGATATTATAATGAATCATTTTAATGTAGGTTAAGATGTGTTAGGGAAAATCAGGTGTGGTTGAAATCACATGTCGCATTTGTAAAACAAAGTAACCGGAACTTAAAGTTTGGACGTTGTAATTGAATGACCACATAAAGTCCATTTTAAATATTACATATTCATGTTTTTTAATTATACGTACTTTCAGATGAGAATTTTTTTTAACTTTATATACAGGGTGGTTACTTTGAAGTGAGCATCTAGAGTAATTTGCAGTGAGTAGTGACATCACATTTCAATTGGAATATGGAGATAATTAACCGACTGAATTTCGACTTGCAAAATTGATCTTTTTCTTAAATGGTTTTAATTATTACAAACTCTTGATTAGAATGCTGTAGAGCAGAATCTTTAGTTCATTGATTAATCCGTAAAAAAATTAAAAACAAAAATCTCTATATTCAAATCAAATAGATGCAAGGCGAAACTCATGGGAAATCTTCATGAAATGAGTATTCAATATTAAAAAAGCCGTCTTGTAAATTAGGCAGGAAACGAACACTTTTTCAATTTATGTAATTTTAATGATTATATAATTTTGTAAAATTTGATTTTACAGGTTAAATTTACAATAAACATAATTATAACGTATACTATGTAATGTACACATCTTTGTTACATTTGACTCTTCGCCCCGGAGACTAATATGACGATTAATTGTGAAACAGATTCCCTGACAAAAAAAGTGTAGCTGAAGACACTGAAGAGATATGGATGAAAAGATTTTGTGCGTCAACGGAGTATTGCAGAAAAAGCTAGTCAGTTTTTTACAATCAATGGCCGTACTTCCACCTCTCTGGCTCGTGGATTTGACCCGTTACTCCTGTGTATAATTAAGTGCGCAGGATAGTATGGGTCATGGAGACCAAAAAATTTCAAGTTTTGGATTTGATGGAAATTATCTTTTGATCATTTTTTTGTTGAGAGAAGTCTCTTTTATGATTACCTTCTGAACAAATAATTAAATTATGATCAAATGATCTTTTTTTACTGATGTTTTTAAGATGAAACACGACTGTTTAAACGTATGAATTTATAGATAAAGTTTTACAAAGAGAATTGACATCATTTTTACTATTTTATACAGGGTGTAATGAAACCGTTTATAGCCTTTCCCCAGAGGAATCATTTAGTGTACGTACAGTTCATGTTATATGTAGATCAACTTGGGAATAAAGCGTATTTTATAAGAACAAGTAAATTATTCTCATTTTCTTTAATTTTTCAAATGAAACTGACGCATGGCTTGATAGAATCCAGTATTATATCCGCTCATATACCACGAGATAAGTGTACTTGCGAGAACGTCATCTGGCGATTCTGGGTTGAGATACGGAACAGGAGGCGGTGGAATTTGTGGCAAACTATTTGGACATCGATCTCTCGTAACGGACGGAAATGGAAAGCAAAACGGTGGAAAATGTTCATCTGGCGATCTTTGTGGAGGAAATACCCACGGATGTGGTTCGGTGCAACACTGAGGAATAGTATTTGATTTAAAACCCCACGTGTTTGATTTTTCCTCGGTGCTGCTTGCAAGTTCGGCGTCTGATTTTGAGATCACGGGTTTGCGGTTTTTCGACAATGAAGAGAGCAGAACTTTTTCTTCATTTCCATAATCGAGAAATTTAACTATACAAGATCCATCTTCGTTGATGGTTTCAATTGTGGCCGTGTATGGAAGACCATCCCCGCTGTAAATCGCTCTGCATTTGTCTCCAATCTTCCATTTCCTTTGTTTTTGCTTTGAAACATTTGTCTTACTTTTAGATGTTGGTATGTGTTTTTTTGACTGGTCTTCAGTGTCACCCTCCAGTTTTCATTGCCTTTTTGCAATGCCCTCCTTGACTAGAGAAACGGATTTGTCGTAGGCTCTAATTAACGCTCGGTCATCCCAGATATTGTCACTATCTTGTAAGTTAATGTTAATGTCTGCCCCACGAGTATAAACAAGCTGATCAGACGGCATCATCATTTTGTGTTCCGTATCAAGGCGTATGTTTTTCAGCAGAAATGAATGAATGAGGCAATGAGCCCAAACCAGATAAAAGGACCCTTTTATACTAGTTTGTGACGTCAGTGGCGCGAGAAATTTGTCTCCACCAATCACGAGAGTTTCAGGTGACTAATCGTGGTGTATAGAGTGGGGGAAAGGTTGTGGGATTAGCATATCAACGTTAATTGATGGCCTAATCCCTTAACAATAGATATTGGAATTTGTACATTTTCTGAATTTTACATACTATTGATATGGAATATGATGTTACCATCATATTCTCCACCTAAAAGGGATTTCGGCAATACAAGGTTTATTGCTGAAATTCATATTTAAAGGAAACACGTGTTTTTCCCTTTAAAACCCTAATGATATATACGTATAGGCTACGTATGTAGTAATTAAAATTTAATTCGCTCTACAGTTGAAATTATTCTTGTTAATATTGCAAGTGAAATAAATATCTATTCACCTATCCAGATTCCAGTTGCTATGGAACATAGCGGGGTGCCTCTAAATCTGACTTACGGATTCAGTAATTTAAGTTTTCCTTGAATCTTTGATTTCGTCATACTTTTTACTTAACGTATCAATGAATGTTTTCAGTTGCTTACGCAAAACTACACGTTTCCAAAATTACTAATGAAGCCATAATTTATTTTTTGAAAAAAAAAAGGATAAAAGGCCGGATATCTTCGTCTACAATTTCTAGCATTTGAACGATTTGTGCATGAAAGCCAATCCATGACAACGATCAACGGTTTGTACTCTTTAATCACATTTTTATAATAGCATTTCCATTTCTGGAATGATCCAACGTGAATCCATCCATGTGTAGGCTCTAAAACGATATCACCAACTCTACAAAACAAAAATTAAAACCAATAACCTATAAGCTATTAAACCACAGCTTCCACTTTGTTTCCTCATAAGGAATCCAGGGAGCTCAAACTTAGAAGTAGAAATTCAAACATGTTTTTACCTATCAAATCTTGTACCAATTAATTCAGCTCCTATGGCGCAACCCATTAGATTTGATATCAAGTTCACGTGCCTTTAACGATTAACTATTGCGTACGGTAGTAAATTTAGATTTTGGAGGTGGATTCACAGTGTAACATTTAATAGTATTGCATGGGCATTACTTTTAACTTGACTTTGGGGGATTTGCACTTAAATAAAATGGTTTAAGGTACATTAAGTTTGATTGTTCTTGTCTTAAGCAAAAATGGCAAATAAATCAACGGAGATAGAACTTAAAAAGGCCATGCTTTGCAATCAAGCAAACTAAACCAAACAATGTTTGTAAATATGATTCCTTCCTTTACGGGGGAACCAAATACATTAGATATTGAGACTTATTTGAATATTGTGGAAATCACCGGGGGTATGTCCAGGTGGGATGATTTCTGAAAGTTCGTATGGCCATCAGTAAATCCGCTGGTAAGGCGGGGAAGTTTATTTCGGACACGAAAGAAATCCAATCGATGATAGACTTTGCCTTGTTTAAAAAGGCAACAATAGCCCGATTCAAAGTGGTGAAGTCATTACAGTCAAAAATGGCTGACTTCAAATCCTGTATGCAGGAGGAGAGGGAGAGTATAACGGAATATGCCGCGCGTCTATCCACTCTTGGGGAGGAAATATGGCAACAAACTATGGGAAGAGTAATGAGGGAATAGCTAGGGACTTGTATTTAATAATACTGCTTATAATGTTTACTGTTTTGGATTGTGTATTAAGTGGGAAGGGCCTTGGCTGGGTTTCTCCCCAGATGAAATTATTTTCTGCAAAGGAAAGCCATCTCATTTGCTGGAGATAAAATGCCCCCTTGTTGAAGCAATAGTGCATCTTTAGTATTGAATTGTTTCGCCTTTTTTAAGTGAGGTGGACGTACTAGGCCAATACCTTCAAATGCACAAGATTCATCATTCATCAACTAAAACCAAAATATCAATGGTCCCCACCAAAAAGTCCCCCCAAGTAGAGTTAAACTGCAATATAAAATTTTAAAACAAAATTAAGGATGCCTACTTGTTTTATAAAGTATACTCGGTCGGTTATCCCATTAGCAAACCATAGTGACCTAAACTGCTTCATAAAATATATTCGGCATCCTTAAAACCAGTGTTCATTTAAAAATTACAAAAATTGCAATATAAAATTTTAAAACAAAATTAAGGATGCCTACTTGTTTTATAAAGTATACTCGGTCGGTTATCCCATTAGCAAACCATAGTAACCTAAACTGCTTCATAAAATATATTCGGCATCCTTAAAACCAGTGCTCATTTAAAAATTACAAAAATTAAATTAAAAGTTTGAAATGAATCTGTATTGTTTTAAATGAGAATGATCTTAATCGATCAATGGGATAAACTGAATTGTGAGTCCCACCCATAATGGCGAGATTGTAAAACAGGCGCGGCCGATATAGTTGCTACACCAATACCACACGTAACATTCGTTTCTTAAAAAATCTAATTTGGGTTTAAACGAAGCATCATGAATGACCATGAAGCAAGAATAGCAAGAACAAAGAATTGCCAAAAGCGAACAAAGGACAAAGAAAACGTCGCACTGAATTTGTCGTCAATTACATCTTAAATTCTTTCGTAAAAAATGCACTTCGTTGGAAATTCACCTTTCTTGTTCCATAATACTATTTCTAAATAGACATATGAAAGATTATTACATCCACTCTGAACCGAAACGCGTTACACAGCCTTCTAGAACGCGATCTCTCCGCTCCCTCACTCCTCCTTGTTCCCGTTCCCGCTTTAGTGTTGGGGTAATCGATACCTCCTCGATACCAGGCCTGAGTAATCGTAGTCGATACCGGGAAACGGTATCGACTACTGGTATACGGCCAGTGACTACAGAGGGCGTTACCGTCAAGCTATAGTATTTTTGACTTTAAAAAAATAAATTTTTAGAAAGTACAAAACAAGTGCAGAACTTATCTATGCTGCCCTGCTACCTCAGTACTCGCAGTATCGACTACTCTTGACTGCGCCTGATGATCTGTCACTGATCATCTCTTTGAAGTGTGAAGATGTCTCGCCCTGGCTAAGTCACGTGAAGTTCACGCGCCTTTAACGATTAAGTATTGCGTACGGTGCTTACGGTGCGTGATTTTAGTTGGGAATGTTCATTTACAAATTTTTATTTTCTATATTTTTTTGTTTCGTTAAAATAATGAATCAGAATTGTGATTTGTAAGGAAGTAATGCATGTTTATTATTTTATTTTATCTGCTTTATGTAGTAGCAGAATTCACAGAAAAAATAAAACATTAATCTAAAGCCATATCTTCATCATCATCATCATCCTTTTTATCAGGTTTTCCATCTCCTTTGGGCACATTTTCGTCCGGTTTTTTACCCCCTTGTGCTGCTGAAGAGTTTTGCATGGCTCTGACGAATGTTTCCATATCTATAACAATCACATTATTAATAATTTTTTAAACACTTTAAATACACCTTTACCTCCTTGAGCGGCTGCTGTAATCGCAGATTCTTCTAACCCAAACTGCTGCATGAGTGGACCCAACTGCCCTGACTGCAAAGCAGCACTAAACATACTCATAGCCTGTTGAAATTGGGGACTTTGCAAAGTGTCTCTCAAAGTTTCTGAAGAAGCACCAGCTTCAACAGGGGGAATAAGCGACTGCAATCTCTGGATAAAATCTGGATTGTTTAAAACCGGTTGCAATGAATCCGCATTAACAGCAGTGGACAAATCAATTGCTCCTAGAAATTAAAATACTTTTTAAAGCGACTGAATTAATAATTATTTACAAACTCACGAGCTCGAGGTTGTTCTTCTGTTGGAGGAACCCTTATGCCAGACAAAATGTTTTGCAAATCACTTAATTGAATATTAGCTGGAGCACTGGGCGCAGTCGTAGTGGTGGGAGTCACCGCCGGTGTAGTAGTTGCTGGAGTAGTCACTGCACTTGCAGTTTCTCGACGGGGGCTAGCAGCCGCAGCAGAAGAAGATCGCGATCTAGGTAAAAATTAATTTAGTTAACGGCATATTATTGTTTATTGAGCCACAAAATGTTTTTTTTTCTTACTGGCTACTGCCTGATCGACCGCCGAGAAGACTCGTCAAGTTACTCATTCCTCCTATTCCACCAACATTACCTAACAACTGCGCCAACTGTTGTTGACTCATATTGTTTAGCAATGTTTGAATATCGCTGTCTCCCATGTTGGATAGCTCAGATGGTAAACCACCCCCGGGTGTGCTGCCACTGCTGCGAGATGCCCCAAGTGCTGGCGGATTATTCAAATAATCATTCACTTTTTTGCAATACTCTTCGTCTTTATCTGGTTTAGGTTCCTGTGAGAAATTATTTATGTTTAATGATGAAACGCAAGTAAATAAAACGGTGGGTATACAAACCTGCATCCAAAAAAATAATTTGCGATTGGTTGACCTGAATTTCAGAATGTATACTCGCCCTGTGGTGCACTGCGGTACGCGTTTGAACTCCACATCGTCGGGAAATATAATTAAATCCTGAAGATATAATTGTAGTTTAGACACGTCTTATATAAAAGAAATCTTAAAACGATTACTCACATCAACAACGGAACCAGAAGTTCGATCTTTCCAGCAAAAATGCATGAGCGAATCATCAGTTTGATGGACATATACCAATCCCTTTCGTTTGTCTGGGTGAACCATGGTTCCCTTAAGGTCCATTTTACCCGCTCTAAACTCAATTAGATTCTTATTTTGACTGTGACTGCTTGCACTTCCGAACAGAGCTCTAGCCGAACCGATCGCCATGATGATGATAGTGCAAATCAAGCTGCAGTTAGAAACGTGAGGGTGCTCAGCCAATCAAAATTTTTCTCACAGCGCCATGTTGATGACGACGTACAACGGACGTAGTGTTGATGAGCTGCCCCGCTGCCCCTGTGCAGGAAAGCACAATGCTCATGTAAAAAAATTACTTATCTACTCTATTTGATAAGAAAATAACGTGAAAGTATGAGCAAATGAATCCAAAAAGAAGTATAATTAACGGCTACTAAAACGCTATCACAATGCAAAACTTACAATGTTAGTTTTATCCGTTATCTTTAGAGGGCGCTTTGTGTTTGTTTACAAATAAGCAGTCGACGCTCGATATTGAAACTGGGCTTTGGATAAAATTCCTACTGACCAATAAAACATTGGTGTGACCGGACGGAATTGATTTTGGTCTTTGTCCAGAAAATAAGACTGACGCACACGACTGACGCGCTTTTTTCGCTGCTTGGTCAGGGATGTCTTTTAAAGGTATGAAGAAATAATCCTTAACAGTTTTTGGTACGTAATTTAAATCGCACTGACAGTTCGTTAATTTTTACCTAAAATTTATAAAAATGCATTAATTTCCGACAAAAATGATCGATTTAACATTGGGTACTTTTGTTTTTTTATAAGTGCAAGTTGGGTTAAATTTGATGAATGGTTGGCTTATCTGCAACGTACGTTTAAAACTATTACAACAGTTTCAGGTGGAACGAATCTCCTTAACAGTGACTTTATAGTGGGTTACATAAAATTCTCGGAATAAGAGCATCGATTGGCGTCATTTGAAAAGCAGAAACAACAACACCTGCTATTATCAATACCTGTACCTTAGTCATACGCACCTTGCTCAAAAGTACGTCGATATTTTTTCATTTTTTTCTCTTAGCCGTCACTGTCCTACAAATTGTTTGTAATTATTTATTAATGGCAATTTATTTTTAGTGGTATCAGGAAATGTCATTAAACCTTTAAACAGACCAACCTATCGTTGCTACAACATGACTTTTGAAGTATAATTTTGATTAAAGATATAAATATAACTCAAGATAATTTGTGTAACTTTTTATTGCAGCAACCCAACAATTCAGTCGACTTTTATTCTAAAAGTCCACATGAAATTGAGGCGTTGCCAATGTCTCCAGCGTCAGATGAAAATAATAGTAACTGATGACTGAAAGGCATTCAATATTGACCGAATTTTTTATGACCTTTTTATTGTAGTGAAAGTGATTGATGAAAATTTTAAATCAGCCCCTGGTAATTATAAAAATATATTATCTGATGAGAAGGGAAAAGTTGAAAAATCTTTTTCCAACGAGGAAAAAATTCTTTCAACTAATTTGTCACTTAAGGAGCAAAATGTAGAAGGTTAGTACGTTACTAAAGAGGTTTAGGATTGAGTTTGAGTTTTTTTTTGTTTAGATTTGGAAAATATTGAAGGTGATGTCATCTTACTTGCATTTAAAAGTAATCCAAGATCAAAATCAGCAGCAAGTCGATCTGTTTTGCGTGAAATCCCAACTCAACGACGGTATTAACGCCTAAAATAGAATTGACTATTTGATTTAATTTGACGATTTTGCCTGACCAGAAGTCGATTGTCAACAACAACTTCGATTGGTGATGTCTCGGTGTCATCAGCGTGCTCATCACGATTTTGCACTGCGCTGCCTTCTTACCGTTCACGCTCTATGAGTCGACTGAGTTGTAATTCTTTGGATAAAGCGTCAATCATATTGGCTGCAAACGCTGCTCATTTGCCATCTAGAGTATTTCTTTGGTAATCAACAATTTTCGATTAAACTTTAATTAAATATTTTCTCGAGGATCGAAAAATTTTGGAGTTGATGGTTTCACGCCACGAAAATAAATTGCAAGAACAAGAAATGAAACAATTTGTTCGTAAACGTTGGGAAGAAGAAAAAAAAATAAATGAACAACGTGTTGCCGAGGAGGAAGAAGCAAGACGTCGTTTTTTGATTAAAGAAAATGAGCAGTATCAATTTTGGCGGGTTAGGATAAACTCGTTTTAAGTAAAAATTTAGTTGAAAACTATGATTTCGACAGAAAAAGAAACAAGCTGCTTTGGAAGAAAAGTTCAAGGAGGAGATTGCCGAGAAGGAAGAAGCAATTGTATTGAAAGCGGAGAAATGGAGTAGATTAGCTGAAGAACAAGAAATTCTTCGAAGTGAATTGATTGAAAGACGGAAAAAAGAAAGTGAAGAAAAAAAGAAGACCCAGGTAAACATTTTAGACTTGACTTGAGTATGAGTTTCGAATTTTAACTATCTACTGAATTGGGAATAGGAGTTTCATTTGGGTCAAATGGAAAAAGAACGCGAACAACTCAATACAATATTGAATCAGTTAAAAGAGCACAGTTTGCTTAAAGCAGGTCAGAAGCGACATTTAATCAAATTACGTCGGCAGCTGGTAAGAGTATTATTTGTCTAAAAAAAAACTCGTGAAAAGAGATTGTACCGCATTTAGGAAGTTCAGTTGGAAAATGAAAATTCTGCAAGACGGCATATGGTGTGCAAAGCAGAATTAGATGAGAAGTTAAAGTGTGTTTGATGTTTCTATTTGTAGTTAAAACTTAGTAACAATATTTTTTAATAAGAAACGAATTGGAAGAGTTACAACTGATTGCTGAAGCCAAAGATGCACACGCGAAAAAAAAATACGAGGAAATAGTTCAAAAGCGAGCTGAAGTAACTCAGATTCAAATGTAAGTGCGAATAACATTTAAATAAAATCATTTAATTTGCTTCATCTGTTGAATTAATTGAAAGGATCGAAAGGGAAGAAAAATTCAATCGTTTGCGAGGTATCCAAAAAAGATTGAATCGTGAATTCCGAGAATGGCAACAACAGCTAGTGGAATATCGCGATTTTGTCAACTTGAGAGCAACGTTTAAAGTTCACCAGCAGTTGAGTTCACGTTTAGAAGATTTAAGAAAGGAAAGAGTAGCCAAAGTTATGCATCACGACCGTCTAATGCAAAGGTAATAACTTTGGGAAATTCGCCCCACAATATCTATACTTTTTTTTCCCTTTACCTGCAGTATTCAAAATGAAGAAAGCAAAAAACTCACAACGCTTAAACGCAAAGTACAATTCAAGGAAATTAAAAGTGAAATAGTTGCTCGGAAAAAAGATCAAGAAATCAATCAGGTATATAAACTACATTTAGTAAACGCGATTCATCGAACTATACAAATATTCTTTATGAATTTAGTCTCGTGCAATGGCTTGGGCATCAGCCGAATTAAGAGACAAGTTAAGTAAAACGTTGAATCCCGAAACATTTGATCAAAAGGTTCATCGTGTAGAAATGGAGAACCGCGTTCTACGAAGACGACCTTTGCTGGAATTTTATCATGATTAAATGCAATTCAGTTCTATAATTGCAACGTAAATAATTGCAATGACTGGCTGAAACCTCATCAACCAAGAGTGTCATTATATTTTATATTAATCATTTGCATGGCCATCATAATCTTAAAACATGTACAACCTTCACGAGTGCCATAAACGTATATTTTTTAAACTCCAAAATTAACAACAATTAATCGAACATAAATATTTGTATAACGTTTATATACCTCATGTCATACAACTCAAAGCACACGAGCATAAAATATAACAATGCTTCAACCATGTACCTGTTTATGTTTATTTTATTGTAGATTCCATTAAAAGACAATTCTTTTCAGTAGCACTTGGTTATTTGAGTGACTAAAGCGTGATGCGTGTCTATTTATAAGCCATCATGCTTGCAGTTATTCTGAGCGACGTTGAGAAACGCACTTAACACATCACACAAAATGGCTTACTATAAGGAGACTCCGCGCATTTACGGAGGTTCTGGTTTGTCAGGTAAAGTTGCTCTTTTCAACAAAAAAGTTTCTGACCACACACAGAAGCAGGTAGAAAATCCTTTTTCTGAACTTGGTGGCAACTTACCTAAAAAAGCTGTAAGCAAAGATGACGTCAATTATGGTCGACCTGTGCAGGGAAGTAAAAGTGACCTTCGTGGCAAAAAAGCTGGAGAATTAATTTCAAACGAAATAATCACATTATGTCAACTGATTTGCGAATTTGGTACACAAAACCCGGACGAGACATCTTGGATATCTTTCGGAGAGTTATTCCAAGTAAAACGCAAGTTTGTTTTATAGAGGTCAATCTAAATATACTTTTGATTACAGATATACACCACAATTTCAAATAAAGTCGTTGGAATACTTTTAAGAGCCAGAAAACATGGGTTGCTTTATTTCGAAGGTGAAATGCTTTTTCAAAGACGGGATGATGATGTCATTATCACTTTGTTAGAACCAATTAAGGAAATCAGACGAAAAGCTGGAGTACCAGAACCAGCTGAACTTAAACAAAAGTAGAAAAAAATTTGTAATTACAACCAAAATTACCAGTAGTCTCTGGTAGTTACCATTGCATTGTTTTTTGCTGATCTTTAACAAATGATTTTTTTTATCTTGAAATCATTCATTATATTGTACATTTTTATATATTAAGATTAAAGTAGAGTACCCATTATGAATTATTTGTTCACCTAGTTCCAAACCTTTCCCCTAGATGTCACTCAAACTCCGCTTAAAGGTTTTTTTAGCCAGATATCCCGACTAGATCTACAAACCTTTTTTTTAAATTAACATCGTTACTCCAGTCTAGGCGTTGCGAATATTTAGATTTTTAAGCAACAAGCCTCGCCTATACTTAAAACTTACGAACTCAATTCAAATTAAAATTTGAAGGTTATATTCATGGAGCTACCAAAATCACTCCAAACACAAAACCGCGAACTCACTCTGTTCTTACGAGAATGACAATTAAATTTTGAGATGGGTATTATTAACTTATCAATCCCATAAAGTAAATGAAATGAAGATTATATTTCTCATAAAATCTGAAAATTCTTCTTATTTATCCTTTGTAACTACAGATTTTCCGACCAAAACATTGCAGTTATATCGTACAAATCAATAATCTGAATTGTTAGTTGATTAAGGCACTGACCACATTACAAGGACGCTTATGTTAGTGGAAAGAAATTTGAGGACAAGTTGCGTGTCGGAGTAGTCACCTTGTACTTTGAGAAAGACCTCGAAGAAACGCCCTTGGCTATAATAAGGAAAGAAATATAATTAGCAAGTTGTTCATTTTATTACAAGATTAATCATACAATTGTGAAAAAAAAAATTATCCAAACTAAGAGGACGAGGAAACACTGATGAGAAAAACAAAAAGGAAATAATACATTGACATCGAGTTGAATTCAACAGGGTCCAAATGGGTATAAAAAAATATTTTTAAAATCAAAGTTACAGCAATGGTTACACCATAATCTGACGTCATGATGGAGTTGAACTCCAGCTCATGCTGAGCCTTCAGTCGAGTGACAGGTTTGTTACTTCTCCCTGAGGCGCGTTTTATTCAACTCGTTTGCTGATCGTTCATCCAAATTATTTACAAGGGGAAAGTATTGGCCTTTCTGGCCAGCAAATAAATTAAGGAGTAAAAAATCAATATCCATCCCATTCGCCCACACGTACTTCTCTAGATTGATATGTACGTGGCATTCCAGGTAGACGACTATATATGGATGCGTAAGGGTCTTCAGTTACACTTGAATCTGAAATAACAATATGAATTTTACAGTTTATAAAAACTTTTTATTATTCAATGTACCCATAGAAACATCATAACTGCTTGCTCTATCTCGTGACTGCCATGATTGCGGTGCCTGACCATAACCCATAGTCAGTTTTTTAGAATTACCGCTGCTAGATCGCGTCTTTGCGAAATTAGGAATGTGCGCTCTGAAGCCACAGTAATAAGGATCATCTGAAATTTACTGCTGTTAAAAACTGCGTCTAAACGTTTTAAGTTATTAAAGAAACCATGAAATCCCGTAGCAGCCTTTTTCCTTGAAGATTGTAAATGAGGCAGTCGGAATCTATTTTCATCATCAGCTCTGCTGTCGTAATCAGGTTTTGGAATATGGTAAGCTCCCATTGTTGCATCTCTTGGTGGCAGTTTTGGTGGTCGATCATTACTCCTTCGGTCTCGTTCCCTTGATGTAGAACTACCATTACTTGGAAGACTATAAGGATCTTCGTCGGGAATCGGAAGACGAGGTCTAACTTTAACTTCTCCTGGGCTAGGTTTCTTTTGAACTAGAGAGGAATTATTAATGCAATGATTTTTATTGGCGCAATGAAATCACTCACTAGGTGGCAGTTTGCTTTTGAGCATGTCCATTGCGACAATGTTGATAATCATTAACCAACAAGGACAATCAAGAATATCAGACTCGTTTCGCACGAAAACTACTGCTGAAATGCACTGACATTCTAAACGACGGCGGTCTGGATAAGCGCGTTTTAACTCTTTGGATACATTATGTTGGAACTTTTTCATGTCGAAAAGCTGGAAAATAAAGTTCATTAATTTTATTACTACCATGTTGTAATGAATCTGAATTTCATTTCTCAAGGGAAGATGATAAATAATCCCACGGATTTTTCTCTCGGTTCGGTTTAAAGGTGAGAAGTCGGTCAACAGCCCAAATTACAAAACGCAAACCGAAAAACGGCAAAGGCCATGGCCAGAAAACGTATGTCGATGGCCGCCTACACTTCATCTCAAATCCACTCACCTTGACTGGTTTGTCCATTTCCAATGCTCCGTTGGTCAATTTAAGAGCTTCTATTGACAAACTATTTTCTTCGACATTCATCACATCTCGAACAAAAACACTGTTTTTGCTAACTCGCTTTATGAGAATGTTGCCCGCTGTGTCCATTTTGACTTTAACACCCTGGTAATACAGAATAAAGGATTTTGACATTACGTGTGAACAAGACATTTTTAAAAATACTAAACAAGTTTTTAAGTCAAGACCTTGAAACATTACTTTATATTCCCCCTCTCTGTGCCATTTAAATATAAAATGTGGGATGAAAAAGTAGCTAATGATTTTTTAAAAAAAACTTGCTCAGTATAAAAAATTTCATAAAAACATGATGTAGTTAAAAAATATAAGGGGAGAAATACCATTAAGTCAAGAGCAATTTCGAAATGAAATAGGTCAGTGAGATTTTATAATACAGAGAAGGGGGAACAACAGTTACAAAGCAAAGCTCCCCTGGTGAAGAAATTAGCTTGGGGAGGAAATGAATTTCAGCAGGGCATGTAACTTTCTCCCAGGAGTTTAGTTCAGAGACCCGCCTCAACCTCATAACCTAAATACCCAGGGAATTAGACAAATTGAGACAAGATCTTAATCAACTGACATGTCCAATGTGTCTTTTCACTTCTTCCGTTTTAGCATCTCTCATAGGGTTGTCGAAGCCATTTAATCCAATTCGGTAACCATCAAACCCATCGTCAGAACCGTTAATTGTGAGCACTGGTGTCCTTGCATAGGCCTTTGCCACACGTCGATTTCTCTCTAGGCAAATTACTTTGGCCCAAATTTCATCGTCGATTTGTGTCCACTTAGCCAATACCTCTTGAATGTGGTCCTGTAGAAATCAAAAGAAGAAATATGCAGTCATAAATTTAAAAAAATTCACCTGTTTAATTAACGACCAGTCATGAATAAAAAACAAAATACGTGGCCTCGTTACAACAATTTGCATGCAGATAAGTGCTAGTCTGCCTCTGTTCTTTTTTAACGAGGACCGAAGTCATGGTACAGGCAATCCAATCGACTCCAACCTGTTGGCCTTAACCTTTTGTAAGGGATCGCGTTTAAATTAAATGTGGAAAATTTATAAATAAAGTTCGGTCACCAGACGAACAAGGAAATAATGTATCCCAAAAGGGTGGGCTAGAAAATTTTTCTGGCAATAAAGTAAAAAGTGTAGATGAACATATCAAGTGTGTGCCAGAAGATTTTGTTTTGGGGTTAACGACAAAAAAAATGAATAAGAAAGGGGAAAATGCAACGTGCCTTAGGCTGATTGAAATGGGGACAGTGAAATAGCAGGTAATTCAATGTAAAATGGTGCGAGACAAACGAAAAGTTATAACGATTGAGATTAAAGTGTCGGAATAAAAGGTGTGCGTGGGAGTTTGCTAAGAGTCAGTGACCCCGCCCTGCCAAACTGGGAGTGGACGAAACCAGTCGCTCTTCGGCCCTCGAGCAATTGATGACCATACAAGGGATTCTACCGGCAGGAAGAAGGCAAACAAGAAGGACAATGACCAATTCACCTGATGATAAACAAATAGATTAAATTTCAGAAGTGGCCAAAAAATTGAATATGTTTAGAAATTTCAATGAGTTGAAGGGCTGTGACTACAGAATGACATCATCAAAAAAGAGTTGCATATAAAAATGATAGGGCATAAAATGTTTTATGCTCATAATAAAATTGGGGGGTTAAAATTCTCACGAACTTGCAGCTGCAGACGAATTCTTTAGGAAATTATGACATATTTTAAATAAAAAAGAATTTGCTGTGCAAATATTTTATAATTATGAACAGATCAATATTCTATTATATCATTTTTTTTTTAGTTCGCTTAATAAATAATTTGAATTTTATGACATATGAATAATTACTTTTATTTCGTTCTGAATTCAGGCATAAAATAAAAGGTGTTGTAAAAAGTAACTTTTTATTTATTTCTCAAATTGAGGCGAAAATTTGGTAAAATATTCAAGGATCCTTACAAAACAGTTCTGTTTGCCTTTTTTCATTTGTTTAACACTTTTGCAAGCTTTTTGTTTGTTTTTATTTAATCTCAAAATTGTAGTTACAAAGCTTTCCAATCGGTAGGATTATAGGAAATCTAAAACATTACTTCATTTTTTAAAATATACTTAAAGTACATATTGGAAAAACTGTATCTAGCAGAATAGCAATTCACTTCGGGAAAAAACGGGATATAGGATTTCACAGGCAAACATAAAAATTCATGCAATTAACATTTAAAATATTTTTGAGACCACAGTACTTTAGTCGTCGTAAAACACACACCATTAGCGGTGATGTAGATTCCTAATTTTAATTACGTTTAAATACGCTACATTAACTAAAAAGCTTATGTAAGAATATAGGAAAAGGGAATTTTAGCACAAAAGTATAAAACATGCAATCTCAACTCTTGTTAAATTTCAACTTATACTGTTTACTATAGTCTGAAAATTTGTTTAGTATGACAATATTTATCATAATTGGATTATATTTTGTTAATTAGTTTTAATAGTTTGTTATTTTAGACTGCCTTTTCAATCTACAAACTATATAAAGCCCCATGACAATAACAATACTCACTTACTGGCAATACAATTGGTGGGAACTATTTATTTACTTATTAAATGAAACATTTACATCAACTAAAAAATGAAACAGGAAGTACAAGCACTAGTTGTTCCAAACAGCCGTTGTGAAACTTTTGAGAGTTGGTTGACATTCGCTCGCACTTAAAAGGGAAAGAAATGGACTGATAAAACTTGAGAACACAACTTCCGGATTAAAAAAAAAGTGTAGGCAAAAAAAATTTCTCTGGTGAAAAGAGAACAAGTCACAGAGAAATGAGGACGAACAACAAAATGGAAAACATTCACCAGGACATCGCATGAATGTCGCCCACAGAGTCACAAGAAAGAAATTGCGAATTCCAAACTCCTCCAAAACTACACCCACTTCCGTCACTGTCTGCCAGGGAAAGGAAAGACAAAACTAGTGGTTTTTTTTTTTTTTTTTAAAGGGCCTTGGAAGGACGTTGAATTTAACTCAATCATTTAACTCGAGCAGTGACGTAAAAACCGTAGTATACAACACAAAGGATTGCCGTAGGCAATCGAGCTAGATGGGTCGTCCACCCCGCCCCACCCCCTCTCCCCACTCATGTATATAAATCAGACGCCACCGTACATTGCCTGGGGACAAATCGCCTTTTAAAAACGCGGCCAACTTGGCTGGAACTACGTGACGTCGACCCTGGGTATCGTTCACCTGAGGTTTAAGAGGGTGCATTGTGCAGTTTTCTCCGAATCGGGAAAAAGGGGCATCTTCATGTGTGCAGGGGTTATGGGAGAGGGCAGACAAGGGCGTGGTCGTTAGTAGTGCCCCCTGGCTACCAAATGCCATAAGACTCCATCGTAGAAGACTGTGGGAGCAGACACTGTTTTTTTTTTTCATTTTTTCTTTCTTCAGTCAGCAATGCGGGTTGTTGTGTCTCTTTAATTGCATGAGTCGAGCATAAGCGGATCCCCGCCTAGGCCTACAAGGCCGGGGCCTAGGGGCCCAGCCAGCCTAGGGGGCCCCGGTGGCGGAATAAAAATAAAATAAAATAAAACTTCGAGATAGTGGGGGCCCCAAGTGCCTAGGGCCCTTGGGTCTCTTAATCCGCCCCAGGAGTCGAGGCCGACATCGACATTCTCAAATTGCACTTTTTCGCGCCCAAGAACCTCCATAATGGGTCAAGGAGGTCTAGCAGAAAACGCAAGGACGCCCTCTTTTGACAAGAAAAGTGGCGGGAATGCCAAAGGCAAGCCTCGAGGGCGATTCGAGGTCGATTTGATATTTTTCCCGATAATTATCCAGCTCTTTGGGAGATTGAAGACTCACTTTGCTGGTGATCAGCTGCTAATTGCAACGCCTTTTAGGAAGTCCATTTGTGAAAAGGCACGTGATGGGCATCTACGAGTGTTTCCCACACTAATTTGTCAGTCAGCAACATTTCGGGAGTCAATCATAGAATTTTCAAGTTCCCCAACAATTTTTCAAACAAATTCTTGTCCCACATGAGTTCTTTACCCTTTTTTTTTCTTTTTACCTTGGAATAGGAATTGTAGTTAGGGCATATGAATGGCCTCAGGTATCAAACCGGACCCGACACAAGTACAGTCTGTATTATGACCTGAATTGAAATTGACCAGATTAATAGTTTTACCTTGACCCAAGAGGTTAAAAGTAAAAACCTTTAACCCATCCAATGAAAATATGCACTTAAAAATAAAACAAGAAAAACCCAGAAATCAGACGAAGATGACATTTTAAAAATGGGTCACGACACTGCTCATTTTTTCTCGTCTACTTCTTCTTCACCACCTGAGGCCATTTTGTGCACGTTTCCTTAAAGGATCTTTTCCTCTCCTTTTCAACCTGTTTGCCAATTTTTACCCATTCGCCCAGGGCATTACGTGAACTTCTCTTCCTGAAGAAAACTCAAAATCTTTGCACGCATTTTGCTTTTTGCATATTTTTCTACTTCCGTACCAACGCCTTTTATTACATTTTAAAAATTATATTAATTACCTTATATAATTTTTCTTTCTGGTACCAAACATCTTCCTCTTCTTCTACCGGAACAAATTCTTGATTCAGATCGTCCCGGCTTCGCGACAAAATTCTCCGTCTTGAGATCATGTCGTGTGAGGCTTCAGGGGCGACCGTGCTCCTGAAAAACAAACACGTATTTTATCGGTTTAAATTATTCAAACGCCTCAATATTTCAGGTGAAAAGGGAGCTTTGGGGCCACGTGTCACTTGGAAGGTGAATTTCTCAAACAAGGACATGGTTTAAGGGTTTTAATTGTTATGTTCTTACGTAAATAGGTAACGACTATTTGTTTTACCTACTTAATTTACCATGCCCTCTAGTAACTGACCGTGGATTTAATTTGCCACACCTTATCGATTAAAATTAAGGAAAGTTTGATCATTACTCAGCAAAATATGACTTTAATTGTCAATAAAAATTGAAAAATCAGGTTTCATTAAGTGATCGGTATTTTTTTTTTGTGTCATTTTTTCTTTTAAATATGCTTTCACCAGAATGCCGTGTTACCAGAAATCAAGTTTTTCAAACCAGCTATGGGAATCGAATCTGGAAACATTGTCCGTACATTCACACCTTCAAAATATTTTATTAGCATTCATCAATTTCCAGGGTCGAGGTCTAAGAATCGAAAGGGAAACGTCTGTAATGCAATAACCCTTTTTGCTAGAGGCATCACTCGACTTGATTCACCCCTACCCCACCCACGCGTCTCGGAATAGTCCAAACATCTGAGGGCAGTGAACGAAGGGCAAGATTACCATTTTCCTTTCTCTATGGTACCCGAAGGGGTGAGTGACACTTGCCCTCGCACCATCATCAAAAACAAAAAAAAAAAAATAATCAAATAAAAAAGAAGCTTGTAAAATAGATTTCGAAAGTAATAGCCTCAAACTATTTCGCTTCGAACGATGTCAATTTGAGGGAAATTCTTTCACGCATCTCCCGAATTAGAAACTCGATGGCAGAAAGAGGGCGCACGCGCGAATTAAGACCGCATTCCTAAATGGACGCGCGTCCACTGAATTTTCTCGCTCCGACTTAAACAAGAAATGAACATATCCGCGTTCTCTTCATCATTATTTGACTAAACATCATAATTTGGTTCGCCTACAAACAAAAATTTTTCACAAAAAAAAAATTAATAGGAACTGGTTTCTTTGATATGCATGTTTTGACACGGAAGATGCACAGACAACGAGACTGAATTTTTGTCTTGTCAAACACGACTTTTAAGCTTGCACACGAAAAAAAGATGACTAGAGCGTCTTTAGAGGCCTTTCACCCGATCCCGTTATGCGACCTTAATTCTTCGCACAAACCAGTTCACGTGTCGGGCCGATCACCCGACGATAAACACAAAAGTTTCCCGTAAGAGAAATATACTGGAACTCATCGATTACATACCTCTAAGGATGTTTAAAAGTATCCTGAAGAGAGAAAACCCGCAGCTCATTCAAAATTCTCGGGTTGTTCGAGAAACGCTCACCAACTAACGCTCGGCACCGACTACCACCGACACCACTCGAGCGCGTCCACTGGCTCACTTGGCCTCACTCGCGTGCAAACGTCACCGTGACGTAGCAAGATGACGTGTACGAAAAAATTACAGTGATGAGAAAACAGCGTTGCGAGTAAAAAAAAAATAATAATAAATATACCTGCCATCTAGTGGCAGTGGTGTTAATTAAGTGAATGCTCTAGCAGCTTTAAATGAAAAACTAGGAAGGAATAATATATTAAGTCACGCAAGTGAAAATTGAAAGGGGGGAAAATTAATATAAAAAATTCTCTAACGCCAAAATTGGGATAAATAAAATAAAAGGAGCAAAGTGGTTTAATTAAGTTGAAATGTAAATATTTTTTGTTTAACAACATAAACAAGAATTTAAAATTTGAAACATGGTTTTTTTCATTTCGAAAAAGCTTTTTGAGCTGAATGTTTATGACACTGTAGGCGGCAAATAAAATGTAATCTCTCATAAAGCAGATCAAAATTTCCGTTTGAAAAAACGGGACACATAATTAGGCGAAAATCATTCGTGTGAAAAGTTTTAGGTTGAAGCGTCCTTGAAAATTAAGACGCCATGTTTGCTCGTCCTTGCTCATCTGCCCTATTCTTATGCAAGATACTCAACTCACTCATAAATTCTCTTTTTTTAATCCAAAAATAGACAATTATGACTAACTCGAAGAAATTATCTCATTTAAGAACATTCTTTAGCAAAAGTCGTGACGCAATGACGTCACCTGCCCACAAGAAGATTCCAAAAAAAGAAACAGCTGTGAATGAACTGTAACTAGCAATTTCACGGTCCATCATTCAGGTCGACTATGAAACCAAATTTCAATCGGCACGAAATCGATTGGGCGCGTCCGTCGATGACGTCGTCAAAATAAAACTTCACGGTTGCATCCCACGCGGAAATGGGCGCGCGCGTGCCCATTGACCTTGTTGCCTGCTAACACCATTTCCGAAGAGAAAATACACCCCCACCACCCTTCCACTCCGCCCCCCACCAACTGGTAATACTTCACGCACCAACAATTTGCAGATATTTTACGGTGCAAGTTGAAAAACATGGAGAAACGTGAATAAAAAAGTTTGCAAAAATGTGGAAACAAGGTTTCATTACAACTCCGCCTCAAACGTGTTTCGCTCCAACGTCCGTGGTCACGCGTTCCATGAATGCATAAGGCACACATAAACAATACCTTGTTTTCTTTGTTTTGATTCCTCCTTCCGAAATGTGGCATCCACCTCTTAGGAATTTATGCGACGCGAATCGGGGTTAATTGGTCTCTTTCAGGTGACACATTTATAATTACCCGAACGACAAACTTACACAAAATAAATCACACTGTGGGGAGGGACTTACCAATATCTACGCGGGGTTTCGTAAATGGATGAATACATCTTCTAAAACTGTTGTTAATCCAAATATTGTGCGTGTATAGGGTTTGATGTGATTATTTGGAATGTGTGCTCAACGGCCCAAATCGATAGTCAAATGAGATAAAAATTAAATACACCTCAGGGGACAAAATTAAACACTACGCCAAAAATGGACACCGAAAATAAAAGGGCGGCGACCGGTCGTGCACAGTCAAGGGCATAAAGAACAAAAAAACAAATATAAAGATTTTAGCTTTTGGACAGTTTTGTTAATTGCAATGTCAATTGGGGCATTCGAGGTCATATATTATGCTGGTGGAAATACCAAAGGCCGAAAACCTACAAAAATCATTGAAGAGGTTGAGCAAAGTTTATAAAAACTTGAATAAATATGAAGATGATGAATATTAATGGGTCAGGGAATGCTAGTTGCGACTTATCAATGACAAGATTCTTGTGGTCAGACTAGTTCCTATTTATAAAGTTTACTACATGTTGGCTGTAATGAATGACAGTTTTATTTGCTGGTACATCTTAGCCTGAAGGGCACCCTGAAAGCCCAAATACGATGATAAAACTTGTGACATGAATTTTTATATCAATCATACATCTTCCAAGAACATTTGTTAATAAAAAAATAAGCAAGAAATCCGACATAACAAGTGGAAAGAAAAGAAATGTTTTGAAAAAGTAAAAGTTCTGCCTACTAAATGAATTGCATCTAACTGGTGGGAAGTATTTTTTGGTGGTTTAATTTGTACTACTTGCAATTTTATAGAAGCAGAATAGGTGTCTTCTGATAGTTGTACTATATTTTACCCAAACTTTTAAAAGGTGAAAATTTACACGTGAAGTAATTTTATCTGTCAACTTAACCATAAAAGAAACCTTAAAAATGTAAAACCTAAATAGTTTTACAACTTGTGGCGTCATTGCATGCATGATCGTTTCATTCCACAGCAAGACTATAACAGATGCAGCGTCACGGGTTGCAGTTCAGTTTTTGAATGCAATTACTGTAAATCTCTCCAATTAAAACTTTTTTTACAAGTTTAAAACTAAACGTTACCTGAAAAACCGAAAATCTTATTGCACATTTTTAAACATTTAAAACTCGATTTTTAAAAAATTACTTTACAAGTATAACATTGTATAACTCCTCGAGTCATCACAATAACAAATTTGCACGGTTTTTTCCTAGTGCAAACTTTTTCAAGAGTTTCGCGACAGCTGTTCTATATTATACTGCAAGAAGAAAAATATAAACACAAAAACTGCACCAAATTTCGGAAAAATGTGTCAGATTTACTAGGCTTTGTCGACCTAAAACAGAAATTATTTGTTTCAACACCTCCCTCCTCCTTCTTCCAAAAAAAAAGTAATAAAATAATGGACATTTCAAATTGAAAGCTCTAATTATAATACAAAAAGTAGGGACAAGGACTTTGGGTGTGGTGAACTTCAAACTCTATTCCAATCACAAAATTTAAACAGACGTGGCTGACCTTCCCCAGCCAATTTCAATTTCAGTTTTTCTCATCGAACCTATGACGCGTTAATTAGATCCACCCGCATTTTCCCTCCAGACAGTGACAAGAGACTTCTGGAAACCACTCTTAACCAATTTCTTCCCCTTTTGCTACATAATTATAGGACGCACATCCGCAACAACTCAACCGACCACCTGCACATAGCAATTCCATTTTTTTCTTATTACCTGTATAAATTGGGCTTTCTGAGATCATCCACCGAAAAATATTTCTTGACACCACGTCGATTGCCGTAAATGGCATCGTAGGGGTTTTCCATGAGAACGTTCCGTGAAGCCATATGGTGGTAATCCAATTTTCGAGTGTGTGAACAGCTGCAAGAACCAACTCCGACTGGTCGTGCTACGCGCTACTTGTCGACAATCGTTTCGTGTCGACCTACAAACAATCGGCGCCTACCAACTAGCAACAAATGAACGCATCGACACCCACGTGTACTTTCACTTTGCCTCATTGGTCCCTTCCAAACACGGCCCTCGACGAAATGACGTCATTTTGCTTCCGGGAGCTTGAATAAAATTAAACGCCCTGCTGATCACGTGCACTGATCTCTGATCTTTTAACTGTTTCTATTATCGAATAACGTAACTCTCGAGTTTTTTTATCTTTTACAATGGGAACAATGTTCTTGGTTTTATTGTATTTTTGTTTAGGAAAAAAAAGTAATTGCAATTTTCGCCACAATGAAACGATTATGTGGTGCACTTTAAAAGACGCTTGGGGCAAGGTAACTTTGAGGCCATGTTGAAAAATCGATGACAAAAAATATTTTTTTTTTAGAATAGGATTTCCGTTCGGCAACACTCCCCCACATACCCTTTGCTAAAAACCGTGCCTTAAGGTGAATATTTAATTTTTTTCAAAAAAAAAGTGAGTCAGCAGAAATTGGTGCAACTGGTTGTTAAATTGCTGCTAAATTTTGCGATTGATGGGTGATGCGTGATTGCAAATTCAATGTTGAAAGAGGTGAGCGTAAGGTTAGTTAATTTTAAGGGAGTACGGACCCGTGCACGCGCATTTAGTATGCGGAAGTTATAGAAGTTGCTTGCGCGCGCCTACTTAACCAAGCACGCTCCAATTGGTATTTGGGGGAAACCAAAAGAAATTGTTCATCGCCCCACCCATTTAGTGATAAAGGAATTGGGAAAAAACTCGTTTAGGTCAATCTCTTGTCTTGAGGGATTTAGAGAAGGGGGATGGAAGGCCGTTTCAAGGTCGTCTGGATTAAAGGGTTACGCGTTCAACAGCAGTGACAAATGAAGTCACGTTTTGAGATTGGTTTTGCTTACTTTTTTTTCTGTTTTAATTGCAACTGATATTGGGTTTCGTACTTAAGTCTTTTTTCCCATTGAGAATTGTTTTCTTTTTGCTTTGGTGATTCATACGAAAGGACGTTTAATTACAGTTCAATTATTATTGCTTAAAGTTTTATGTAAAAGAAAGAAATGCGTCATCATAATGGGTGAAGTTGCTGAAAAGAAACAAAAGATGTTTTGCAAATTTGAAGGTGTTGACAGAAGGGGTCAAGTGTGTGGTTTCACTTTTGAAAATCTTTGCAGATTTTTACTCTTAAAGAAGCAAACAAATTAAAAGAAACAAAAAATTTAATTAATAATTGATTGTCAATCAAACTATTATTATTTTGTAAGTTAATTTCAATCAACTTCTTTTGATTGTCTAATTAAAAAAATTCAGAGGTCATATGCGGCGAGAACAAGTCAAACCACAAAACCAAAGTCAAACAAAACACCAAACATAAAGCAAACTACAGCAAACAACGCACACCAGAGACCGATAAAAACCTCATAACCAATCGTGAATCCTTAAACCTCCTTAAAAACCTATCCAATGTGTCAGCAGAAACAACTTCCAAATTGCTGTGAATATATTTTTCGTCCATAATAACATATTTCTTTTACGGCTTAGAAATTGTAACCCACATGTTTTTATTTATCTATTCAATCTGCAATTATGGAATCGTGCCGAAAGTACAATCGAATTTATTACATCGTCATAATAAGCTAATGTTACGTTCTTGACCTGATTGAAGCTCTGATCTGCTGACCGATCGAGGCCGCGTGATGAAAATCAGATCAAGAACTTTACTTTCCTTTATTCTCAAAAGGTTAAGGGCACGAAATCATCCTCGTTTTGGATTGACGTCCGCCCACACTTTTTACGTCGGGGTCGAGGTCATTCTCTTTAAAATTAAGTTTAAATTTCGGGGTCGGTGGCCAGTTGTGAGGGTGTTTCCGTGTGGCTCCACCCATTTCTTTACTTGGCAATGATGAAGAAACAGCTCCTCAGTTTACTAACTACCCACATAAGGCCGAGGTGAAGGTCAAGCTTTGCGTCACTAATTACTTTTTTTTTTTGAAGTACTTTCTTACGTCACTCTCAGCGGGTGGCGCGCAGAGTTAGTTGTTCATTGCCACTTTTCATTTCCATAACAGTGTAGAATTTATCGTGTGACCTTCTTCATGATAACACTGCTAGAAAGGGCAAGTTAAGTATCTAAGGCTTGAAGTTTAAAAGGTGAACTTCTCCTTATGTACGCCTTTAGCCCAGATTTCCCTTTCTGAGGTCACAAAATTCTAAACAAACTATAATGACTGAGTTATGCAAACTTTCTTGAAATCAAGATGTAAGTATTAAATAGACGGACAAGGATTGCCGATACACTTATCGATAAATAACAAGAGCAAGGCAACCAAGGCAGCCGCCTTGGGCGCGGTCACCCAAGGGTCGCAATTTAGGATAATCAAAATTGCGCCCCTTGGATCAAAAAACTTCACACTGTTTTTATATTTTTGTGCCGCCAGCTAATATCAATTTTATTAAACTACTGCTGTCAATATTAAGCGTCATTGGTAAGAATCAGCTGTTTTCATTATTACAACTTATATTGTTACAAACATAAAAGTATCATCAACCCTAATTTGATCGTCAACTTTTACACTTACAAAAAATATTTAAAAAAAGGAGAAAAATGATTGGAATAACCGAAGCGTTAGATTCACTTGAATTAACCGTACTTCTGGCTCTTTTAAAAGTCAATTTGGCACAACCATGTGAAACAATTTCCAAAGCGAGAAAAGACGCAGATAAAAAACTTTTGGATGGCATAAAAAACGAATTGCTCACCCTGCGAACAGACGTTGAGGAAAGTCTTCAACAAATGAACGTAAATTGAATTAAACGTTTTGATTTTATAAATCGGACAAATTCAATATGTGAAAATAATATACTTTCAGGTAATGAGAGATCAAATGATAGCTGTAGAGACACTATCGTTAAATGCAGGTCTTCAATTAAATGCCGCAAAAGAGAAAGGGTAATCTACAGTAATTTAACATTTATGCTTTAAATTTATTTTCTACGTTTAGGGATGCATCATCTGCCCAATATGCTATGATTGCTTTTATAAATACCCAACTGCGAATCTTAAGAAATGGTTATCAAGAAATTGAGAACACTATTCAGCAGATGATCACGTCTATTCGACATTTAACAGACTCAGTTCGAAATCGATTCACTGTAAGACTTTAGTTTTCAGTAATCAGTCAGTTTAATTAATTTTGACTATTACAGATTTATGATCAAGTGCTTAAGAAGAAAAGGAGTTAATACCGCTTCAAAAAAAAGTTGGCGATATAATTTATTGCTTTTAAGTAATAAATTTAATTTGTTTTGCTTGCAAAAAAAATTAGTTACTACATACACTTCTTGTCTTTTTAATTACCAAAAACGGATATTGAAAGTAATATGTAGTAAAGTAACATTGTTTTAATAAAAGTTCAAAAATATATGATTGAAAAACAAAATGCCTATTGCTCACTATTATTGCAACAATTGTTCCTTGTAGCAACCCTACATTATTTATAAAACGTAAGTCTAAATCAATAAAAATGTACGAAATTTGTTGATAATTTTTTTTACAGATTATTTTTCGGAAAAAATATTTAGTGATACACAACTGAAAAGTATGGCCCACTCGGCAGAAATTAGAGACAATAAGAAAAACGAATATAAAGAGATGAAATTACACCACGATCCATGTGACTTAAGCATTTGCATCGGTCCTAATAAATGCAAGTCTGTTAAAATCAATGCACATTCAGACGTTTTAACTGCAGCGAGTCCAGTATTCAGTGAAATGAAAGGAAATTTCAAGGAAAGTGAAACGGGCAAAATTTTCATTAACGACAAACCTCTCATATTTGAAAATGTCTTACTGTAAGTAAAAATCAAAGACCCATAGTTAACACCACCCATAATTAGTAATCACCTACATAGATATCTCTACAAAAGGGTTTTGAAGGTTTCATCAATGGAAGAAGGTCTTGAGATGTTTCAAGTAGCGGACAAATATTTCATGATTAATCTCAGAGCCATCTGTTTAAAAGAGCTTAGCAACTTCGAAATCACGGACAAAACGTTTTGGCCACTTTTCTACAGCTACCTCACTCAGGGAGGTAGCTACGAAGTGAGTGAAGAGTTGGTCATCAAAATTTACAAATACTTAGATGATTATGCACGTGAAATCTTAACCCATGAAAACCTCCTACTATTAGACCGCGATGCCCTCTCAAGAATTATCCAACGAGGTTCTCTAAAAGTAGATGAAAGACTAATTTTTGACAGCGTCGTTAGGTGGGCAAAAGCCGTATGTTATCGTCAGAAAATTGAACCGACAGGAGAAAACCAACGAAAAGTCCTAGGGAACATCCTCTACCTCATTCGTTTCTTCCGAATG
>JAQGAS010000698.1:0-36739 GCA_034686365.1 Pachymerium ferrugineum | reverse complement strand
ATACAAACATTATGCCACGCAGTCAAAATTTGGCCAACTTCACCCCTTCGGGCCAAAGTCACCCCGCCTTACCGGTACTTCTTGCACAGAGAGCACAAACGAGGTAAATGAGCTGAATGTTTAACTTAGGACACCAAAAACTGGATTACGCTTTTACTTTAAAATTCTGTAGAAATTTCCATTATCCTTTTAATATTTTCTTTAAGTATAGTTGTTGTAGCTTTCTCTTCAATCTAGAAATAAGTTTTCAACTGTTATTGGCAACCCCTTATCTTGAAAATAAACATTGCCATATATAAATTTGCAATAAGATTTCAGGTCAATATTTGTGCAAGTTGTCGAAATTAACCTTTTTGATAACAACTTGATTTTTGGCTGGAAAAAGAGGTTTTCGCTCAGTTCATTGCAGTTAATTAAAGAGTAAGAAAAAAAAGTTTCTACAGAATTTTAAAATAAAAGTATAGTAAGTTTTCAGTGCTCTTGAGTACCCAACTGGCTGTAATGTGGACTTTCGAAATAAAAGCTACCCACTTTTTGTTGTAGAAGAACCGCTTTGAATTTACCGTTTATGACAGGTAATAAGTGCAGCAGCCAAACTCATTATTTATATATTGCCATTAATAGCAACTTACTAACAATTTTAAACACTCAATTAAACAAGAATCCTCCATTTTTGGAGTAAGATACTCTCCCATGGAAAATTAATCCATCCAATGAAGGTGTGATGTAAAGGTTATCCCGTCATTTAGCACACCGAATTTGAGCTTCATTTCCCACATTGATAATTTATAGGCCGCTTAATTTATTAAAATAGTAAACTTATTCTATCTTTCTTATCGATTTTCCCCCAGTAGTAGTCTTTTACTAACTAGATAGGCCCATCATTTCTTATTCAGAGTCATCAAATTGTCAAACAACTGTGTCCTTAATTTAAACAGTGAAAATTGGCTCGAATGTCCTATAATCTGAATTAAAAAGCACAGAACTTGAGTAATGACTGCCTGAGCAGCTGGTTTTACCAACATGACCCCAAGATGATAGCAATTCCTAATGAATTGTCATTTGTAGGAATATTTTTATATATCGATTAATTGTACTTATATTGACATTCATCCGAAGCCTATTGTCTTCAAGATGCCTTACCTTTGCAGAATTGCACCGTTGATATCGCAGGTTTATTTATTTTTGTACTTATATTATTGAAAATTAGTTTTTAAATCTTTCAATCTATAAAATTAAAATTTTCTATTTTTCTTCGATTTATCTTCCGCCTACCTGGTCTTCATGTATTTTGCGTTTTTTCTCGAGTTTCCAAACATTTTATGAACTAGTTCTAGTGCTTAAAATTCACGTCCCCATACCCTTCATGGCTGTTTTTTTTTTTTTATTTCCAACCCTTCATTTTTATTTTATAACCCTTTTGTTTAGTTGATTGTCGAAAGTTGATTTCACCTTGAATCAGTGGTTTCGCCTGTAATAATTCTAAAAACGCAATTAATGATTAGAGGAGAGAGTCTGCCATTCCAATATGGCAATTCTGTACAGGATTGTAGCTTGGACAGTTTTTTATGAAATAAAGTTTTATCTAAACTTTACTTTCATTTACCCTTCCTGGAAAGTTGTATTCTTGGCTCAAGATGTGGCGTAGAAATCCTTCGTTGCACCAAGCAGCACGTGTACTAGAAATGAAGGGTATTATTAATATTTAATTATTACTAACGTGTAAATTTCGCTTAATTTTTAAACTTTGTTTGGTCTATGATTGACCTTTTGGTCTCCTTATTTCTAAGTTTGTGCAACTTTGACCATTTAAAAAAAAAAAAAAAAAATGTTTGGGTTTGAGAAAATTTTTTTGCTTCATATACCATATATAATAACGCTTAACCGTAAAACTGGACCTCTAGAGGACACTAAAAATTTTTGGAATAAAAAATGTTAAAAAAAATTTTTTTTTATTTTTAGGGTTGAAACCCTTTTGCGTTAAGTATACCCCGTATCATCTTTGTGAGATTGGAACAATGTTGATAAATTCAATTCTGTAATATGGTCAGATGAGGTTTATTTTTTTTTTTTTTTTTTTTATAAAAAGTCATCTTAAGCTAGTTATCAGAAGAAATCCTAGTAAAAAAATCATTGCAAAAGCTTTGTAAATATTTTGTAAAATGTAGTTGCAAAATTTTTACAAAAATGTTTTAAGCATTTGCCCACATCATCACACAAAAAATAAATTTTATCAACAGCACGCACATTTTTTGTCAGTTTAAAAAAAATTTTTGCAAAAATTTTGCGAAAAACTACTTCACAAAATTGTTACGAAATTTTTACAAATCTTTTTACTTAGGAATTGCCTTCAGAATATAAAAATCGTTGATTGTCGGGTAAAACATAATTTTCTTTCCTCTTTTCACATCACCCATAGGTGGTGAGTAAAATATAATAAATGTGAGCTTTATTTTATTCGTCAAAAAGCATTAGATAAGCAAGTTATTTTGTTTTTTTTATAAACTTCACGTTATTTTTTGATTCTTAACTTTTTATTACCCTTTAGAATGGAAAATTAACTGGGCAGAAAAAAAAACTCACCTTTACGGTTCTGGACCAATTTAAAGACAAACCTGGCCGCTGTAGGTCGCATGATCAAAGCCGGACATAACCGGTTCGATTATCTATATTATTCACGCGGTTACGACCGGTTGATCTCAAATTCAGACCTATGTAGCACTTTGATCATGCTACCTTAAATCGATCCTCAACCACAGCTTTGAACTCCAACACCATCAGACCATTTATAAGTGTATTGTCAAAATTAAACTGCGCGTTAGATGACGTTTACAACTTATGACCTTGCATATGGTCTCAGCAGCAAATCATGAAGTTTTGTAAAAAGTTGCAAAACTTACCACCCTATTGTCTTTTAAAATGCACCTAATGTACAATTATAATTACACTAATTCATAAGTTACCTCAAGTTACTAGATTTTGCTTCTGCTTCGAGTAATCGCAATATGAAGAATAACGAATCTGCCATAATTAAACAAGAACATGAATACTTTCCCCAAATGTGCATAAACACAAAAGACATTCATGTCAACTGCAATGTTGCTTTCCTAATGGATGGTGCAGACTTTATAATAATGAAAGTATTAAGATTTAATCAACCGGACAGAGGGTCCTATTGCCTATTAATTACATCTTACGATAGTTAGTATTCACAATCGCCAATAGTTTGTGATAGGTTCTTTGGCAATAGTCTGTAGCTCTACCAAATATAGATTCTTTTCTTTTAGAAAGATATTTGCATACAGGTTATTGGTACGTCAATCTCAGATAAAAAATATTAAGTTAAATAGTCTCTTATCAACTATTTAAACTACAATTAACCTTTCCCAGAGGAAAATTAGTAAAATGTGGGTTATTTCTTTAAGAATAAGCCTTGAACTTTTAACTTCACTTTTCTTGGTTCTAATTTTGAACACTAAGGGCACTTTTAGCACAATAATTAAATTGTTATTTGCATACAGGTTATTGGTAAGTTAAATCTGGGGACAAGTTGATGTACATGTAAAATTATCTAGGTGTCCCCTAACCCATTGTAAAAAGGCGATAGATTTAATTCTATAACCTAAAAGCCCTACACAAATTTTGACAAGTTCAATCATTCCTAATTTTCAAAACGTCAATCTCAGATAAAAAAATTATAAGTGAAACAAGGCTCTTATCAACTATTTAAACTACAATTAACATTTCCCAGAAGAAAACTAGTAAAATGTGGGTTATTTCTTTAACATTGAACTTTCAACTTCACTTCTCTTGGTTCTAATTTTGAACACTAGGGGCACGTTTAGTACAAACTATTACCACCAGGCGAATTAGACCTAGTTCTAATTTTGTACACTAGGGGCATTTTTAGTACAAAATTTTACCACCAGGCGAATTAGTTCCTAACTTGTCCAGCAGATGGCAGTTTAACACTACTTTTCACCGATAGAGGGCAGCTCTAATAACTGCGCATGCTCTATGAAGACATACAGTTGCCATAGCAACGTAATTACTAAATGCTGCCACTTAATAGATAATTAATAGTCATTCAGATTTGAGTATTAAATTGAAACTGACTTATCTTATTTTTAAAAACAAAAAACTTACTTCACGACTACGTGTCTCTTGGGTAATGACTGCGAAAGCAGCTGGTTCAACCAACATGACCCCAAGAGTCGCACCACAAGTTAGAAATTATTAATGTACCGATCTTTATTATTATTACTATAGTAAGGAAATAAAACTGTTGAGTACGATGAGTCCAAGGCGATCTTCTCAAATATCAGAACGTTATCCCCACAATAATTCGGCGTTAAGCCTTATTCTTCTTCTTTTTTTTTTTTCCCACAATAATTAAAATAAAAGCTCAAAATTGTTGTAATCCACAGAACATGTCCAGGTAACACGAATGTCTTTGTTGCAATCATTGTCATACGTACCTGGATTATCAGTTGGTAACACTCTTCGCCTTTTGTAACCAACCACAAGACTGGGCCTAGACTAAAATACAACTAAAATAATTAGAAAACATTACAACACTAATAGATATTAGTATCACAGCCAACTCGAGCTTGTAGTTGTGCAGTGTCACTTTTCGACACGCTTTTGTTTTCCATTTACTGTAAACAGACATTTTAGGTCTGCAACATTGAAGGTTGGAAATTTCATTCTTTTTAGTGCTGCCTTTGTAACAGGGCCTTTAGAGAGCAGCCACGTATCACATAAGGAGTAAAGTTGACTTAATACCTGATGGAAGGCTGGTTTTTTCTGCGATCTACAATAATAAAGACAATAAATAAATAAACTGATCTATCTGAGTAACAGAGTACATACCCATAATGCTTTAAACTTTGAATGGTATCATCTTGGGTATTGCTTAACTAGTGCAATTGAGTTGATCTGTTGAATGAAATCAAATATAAGTCAATAAAATAGTTTTGATAAAGGTTGCGTGCGCCCTTTGGTGTTAACCTGTTATTTCGTGGTCTGTTTATATTTCAATTAGACTTCGACAACCTCAACAGCTAGGGATATTGGTACACTTTTTTGACTAGACGTTTATGGTGATTTAGTAATTATAACAACAGGTTATTTTTTAACCAAGCTAAAAATAAGCAAAGTTGCAGGAATTAGCCTAAACTATTTGCAGTTTTTTTCAACTTGGAAATTACAAAATGTGTAAATCTGCACATAAATGAAGCAATATTTGCAATATTTGCACGTAACTTTGAAAGCGCTTATTGTTAGTAGGTGCATTCGAAAATACAACACACATGCACACATGTTTTGCGTTTATTGATGACGCATTTGTAATAAAACGTCCACTAAAAAAACGAGAATGCCTGACGTCATGATAGCGCCAATCCACTACAACACGAATAATATATGCACATGGTCCCCAAGCATATGAACACTATTCAAGTTATTGGTCACTTGTTTTTCTGCAGAACGTTTGCTATTATGTGGCAATTGCAACATTTCGCAAAAATCTTACAGATTTTTGTATGATGTATATTTTGCAAACGTTTTGTACAAAAAAAAAAAACTAGTGGCCAATTACTTAGCATGTTTCTGCATAATCTTTGCAACGTTTTTTCACATGGGTAACTGCCACATGCTCGTTTTTAGCGACGTTTTATTACAGTGCATTAGTTGCATTTTCGAATGCACCTGTTTAAAAGTAATGACAGCCATACCCTTTCGTTCCTTGCAACTTCTAAATTTTCTCAGGCACGAACATACCTAACAAACAATTTAGTAAATAAAACTGGCAGTTCAATGAAAATTTTATACTCACTGAATGCACGCGGTACAGCTACAGTGAACAATAATCAGTAGTTTTACTCCATAAACATCCTACAAATAAACAAACCTATATTTAACTTGATATATTCGCAATAAAATTAAGGGGAAAGAATTCTTGTTTGTTATGTACAAAGGTAAATCAAATTCAATATTTTTAATTGTATTGTCACTTACTCTTGCATTGTTCTCGGAATATTTTCGCTGGATATTGCACTTTTCCTGTAAATTTCTCAACAGACAGGCACCCTAAAATGATATGGGTGAATTACACTTTTATAATTTAAGTTAATTCTATATAGTTACCGTGACTAAAGTAATCGCATATGATAACAATCCCGGCAATTCACGTGATTTTTAAATCATAACCATTCGTACCAATGCAAAATATGGGTAATGACTGCCGAAGCAGTTGGTTTGACCAACATCATCCCAATTTTTTACACCGATACTTAAGCATAGTAATAATAGTTAGGTAATCATGGGTTACGACTGCTAAAGCAGCTGGTTTGACCAACGTGTCCCCCATGAATTGTTTACCTAGCAAACACAATTCTAATATTCTAATATGGTGTGAAGATTCTCTATTGGGCGCAGCAGTTGGATCTGTAAACGCATATGATGACAATCCTGGAGACACGAAGTTTTCTCAAAACCAGTTAGAGACCCTAAAACGATAGGGGGTGAATTACACTTTATAATTTATAACAAAACGTTTCATACTGCAAACAAACTAAAACCAACAACTTCTGGATACAGAGCAGTTACAAATTTTGGTGAATTCCCTTGCATTTTTCATATGCTCACACGCTGCGTTAAAATTGGGTTAAAACTCAGTGCGTATCAATTGTATTGCACACAATTTTTGATAACTTGATGTTCACGGGTAGCACATAATGTATGAATTACTTTCTTTCAAGATTAATTTTCAAGACACTATTGCTTGCTTTCAATGTCAATAAGTATTTTTTGTTGCTACTACTTGATATTAACCCAAAAGGTTGCGTGGACGTTGTTCTCTGTCATCTCAACTACTAATAATTTAACATTCTTTCGCGCAAGGTCTTATTATGCATGTAAAATTGCTATGATGCAAACAAACTTTAATTGTCGTCGATAGAAAATTGACGCATCTTCAAAGTAATTCTTTCGAATTATAAATGAACTTTCACTTTCTGTCCACGGGTACGACTGCAATTTAGCAGCTGGTTTTACCAACGTATTCCCGTGAAATAGTTATTATTAAAATCTTAATTTGTTTGCAGTCTGAAGTTGTTTTCAATACAAATACTTGATGGCAGGCATTACCTTTCAGCAATCTTTAAACACCGTGGAAATTAACGAAAAGAGCGCATCTTAACTGTAAATAAAAATGAAATAGTTCAGAATGTTGTCAATTTCCAATATTCAACTAACATTACCATAGGCTGCAGATGAGCAAAAACTCTGTACGACGACTTAACAAAAAAATGCACGCCTTACAATACCAAAAGGCAACTTTTAAACAACGGTGAATGCTCTAAATCTGTTATAGAAAATACAATAGTAGTTGCATACTAAAAGAAAAATAAATATTTAAGGCAGTTGGGACTGCATTCACATAGGAAATTGAGAAATTTCTTCACTCGACTTGTATTTAAAACTTGCCAAAATCCCATAACGAATGTAGCCCCAGACTTTAGTGTACACAACAATGCAGCTGTCTCAAATGATGACTGGCCAAAACAAGAAACAGCGCAATCCAGAACAAAGATAGGGTATAAACCTTTATTCCATTGAGAAATACAAAACCATTGACTCTGAGTGTGGCTTTTAGAACCTCATGGAGCCCTAATTGCCACGTTTCTTGTTCAATGTGTCAATGAAAAGCATTGGGTAATGACTGCCGGAGCAGCTTGTTTTAACCAAAGAATGATATAATGATACATATTCTCAACATGGGCACGACTGCTAAGCAGTTGGTTTGACCCACGTGACCCCATAAGTGAGATTATTCATTGAAACTAACTATTGAAATACCTGAACAAACTACAGGCAACGACTGCCAAAGCAGCTGGTTTTGCCAACGTGTACCTGTGCTGTTTTTGTTAGGTATTATAACTGAAACCAATGCTTGTAACAAATCTCTAGTACATTAAGCTTGAAAGGGGGGAATTTGAGAACGCTGTTGTTTTGTATTACCTGAGGTGAACCTTTCCCACATGCCTTTTTATAGATGTCTTCATGCAATTGTTCCAAGACTTACATTTATCTGCATTGTTGTTGTCAACTGCATGTTGCTGGAAGCTTTATTTAAGGTCTCCCACAACACACAGGCATGCAAACTCTCGACTTCTCAATGCTGATACTGCGAAGAGTTAATGTATTTTTCCAAGACTTTGCTGTTGAATTCGTCGAAATCTTAATTTCAGCTTTAGGCTTTTTAGATAAGTATGAATACTAAGCAGGTTAAACCGAGGAGACAGAAAAATGTTTAGCCAAAAGAAAATTAAATGAAAATAGAATGGGTCTTCATGGACCAGTTAATTGCCTTGATCTGCTAACATATAGGGTACCTTGTGAGCTCCTCTTGACAAATTCTTACTCTATAATCAAATGTAACAATTAGTTGTGTGAACAAAAATGTATACTTCGACATTACTTACTTATAATCACATAAAGTAATGCGGCATGCTGCCATATTTCTGCTTTTCGTATTGCGGCCAAGATTTGGAACCCAAGGAACTGCTGCAATAAATACAATATGGAATTATTTTTTATTCATTTTCAAAAATATTAATAAATAAATCTGCAGAATCAAATGCAATACTTATTTATAACGGCGCTCTGGGAATTTGGTTCAATTTTGACAAACCAGAGGGCGCTCAAGTAATTTAGTTCACTTTTGGCAAACCAGAGGGCGCTCAAGTAATTTAGTTCACTTTTGGCAAACCAGAGGGCGCTATTAGATGAAATAGCGACCTCTGGTGGCAATATTGTGTAACACTGACACTAGAGCGCACCTGCAAACGGATGCCTCAGTTCGTACATATCGAATACGAAACCTAATGGAAACAAATTAACTTTTCAACGGTCAAGGAGAAAAACCCATTCCCAATTTTTTTTAAAAAAATGCATTCAATTTTGTAGCGTAAATTTCAATAAATGTCTGGTCTGCACAACTCAGCCAAGTGCTTTAACATTTTTCGAGCCAACTCTACCTGTGTTCACAACGCATCGTTCTTTTCCTTGATGCAACGCAGTAGACATTAGTAGACAGTAGTAGTTGTCGCGGACGTATTTATCCTAAGCCTAGTATTCATAAGAAATTTCCCACCAGAGAGTTCGAAACAGTCTGTACGGAATTGGCACTAGATATTTGTCCACAAAAAATGTATAAATTTTCTTGTGCAAATTTTAATTTGGCATTGATAGATTTCCTTGGATAATTTTTTTTACCAATAGATAATAGTGCAGACATCTTTTGGGAAATCTGGTTGTTTGAACACGGAATTCATTAACTCATTCATTCTGTGACACGGCCTGTACCGTGGAAAAATCAAGACTAGATCCGGCACGGAATATTCTTCCTGAATACCGATTTTAAATATAACACTCAAATTTTTGGTATGGAACGACATTATGAATACTAGGCCGTAGAAGAAAAATATATCTTGACATTTTATCAGTAATTACCAGTACGAAAGCACAAGGCGGTTGTTCACTGCAAACCAAATTCTGTGACGATTTTGAACGTTTGTGCCTTACCAAACTAGTGGACAGCGAACCGAAAATTTGAAAGGTAGCAGGTTTTTTTTTTCCCCCAAAAAACGACAGTCGCCATTTGGGCACCCTAAAATGATATGGGTGAATTACACTATTATAATTTAAGTTAATTCTTTATAGTTACCGTGGCTAAAGTAATCGCATATGATAACAATCCCGGCACTTTCACGTGATTTTTAAATCATAACCATTCGTACCAATGCAAAATATGGGTAATGACTGCCGAAGCAGCTCGTTTGACCAACATCATCCCAATTTTTTACACCGATACTTAAGCATAGTAATAATAGTTAGGTAATCATGGGTTACGACTGCTAAAGCAGCTGGTTTGACCAACGTGTCCCCCATGAATTGTTTACCTAGCAAACACAATTCTAAAACTAAAATGCTAATTCTAAGTTCTATATTCTAATGAGTGAAGATTCTCTATTGAGTAGCAGTTGGATCTGTAAACGCATATGATGACAATCCCGGAAACGAGAAAATTCTCAAAACCAATTGCCGTTTTGAGACCCTAAAACGATAGGGGGTGAATTACACTTTGAGAATTTTTGTTAATTCTATATAGTTACCGTGACTGAAGTAATCGCATATGATAACAATCCTGGCTTTTACACGTGATTTTTAAATCATAACCATTCGTACCAATGCAAAATATGGGTAATGACTGCCGAAGCAGCTGGTTTGACCAACATCATCCCAATTTTTTACACCGATACTTAAGCATAGTAATAATAGTTAGGTAATCATGGGTTACGACTGCTAAAGCAGCTGGTTTGACCAACGTGTCCCCCATGAACTGTTTACCCAGCAAACACTAATATTAATATTCTAATGTGTGACGATTCTCTATTGAGCACCAGTTGGATCTGTAAACGCACATGAGGAAATGGTAGTCGTTTTACCAGTTGCCGTTAAGACACCCTAAAATGATAGGGGCGAATTACACTTTTATAATTTATGCCAATTCTGTACCAGAAAACCTTACCCTGTCAAAATGTAAAACTTATAATTCAAAAGTGTGCACTGCCTTGGAAGCACCTTTAGGTTTAAAAATAAAAATGAAACAAACATGACAGTGCAATAGTACACGGCATACCATCTGTCTCTCGAAAATAAACAGCTCTTCTCTTTTCAAAGTCGAAACTTAATTTCTACATGAACAAAAGAAAATCAGAAACTTATATCGCCTTTTAGCGGTACCAACAAATCATGACGTCACTAATTTTTAAGCGCCCTCGAACGGGATATTAGTGAATTAATGAATTACTATTGTCAACAGGTAGCAGCACTGTAGTTTCGGAAAAAAAATTTGCAATGGTTTCCCTATAGCTTGCATTATAAGTGTGAAAATGAACATCACAGGTACTAGCTGAAGCGCCCCATAATCAGTTATTATGAACACTAGGGTATCTATCGTTAACTCTCATCATCTATTAAAGAACAGCTTATAATTTTTGACAAGTAGTTCTAAATTTGAAAAAGCATTTAGTACAAAATTGTACCACCAGGCAAATTATATCCCAAAGTTCTAATTCTAAACACTAGGGGCATTTTAGTGCAGAATTTTACCAATAGGCGAGTGGTTTGAATTTTGAACACTAGGGCTATTATTAATACAAAATCTTGCCACTAGGGAAAATAAGACTAAAGTTCTATATTTGAACACTAGGGGTTCTTTTAGTATTAAATTTTACCACTAGGCGAACGTTTTTAGTTCTAGATATAGACACTAGGGATATTTTTAGTACAAATATTTACCACTAGGAGAATGTTTTTAAAGTTCTAATTTTTAACACTAGGGCCATTTTAGTTTAAAATTTTACCACCAGGCAAATTAGTTCCAAATATGACCAGCAGTTGGCAATTTAGTTTTACTTTTTACCTATAGAGGGCAGTTTTATCCACTGCGCATGCTCAGTTGTGTTGTTACAACAAAAAAAACTAGAGCGCCATAAAAATTAGTTTCAATAATGAACGAGTGGTGTCACTGCCATCGGTTTTAAAATTAGTTCCAATAATGAACTAGTGGTGACGCTGCCATCAATTACTGAGCATGCCCATTTTTAGTGAAGGGTAGATGCAGCTCATTTTGTATTTAGTTTCGATAATTATAAACTTTCAGTTTGCAAATTTTTTGTTAACCGTTTTGATATAAATAGTACTTTCATTTCATTTTTTTTTAGTCACCTACCTTTTAACCATTAATTTTTAACTATTGTATCAATTCTCCAAGCTATGTAAATGGTGAGTTTTGATTTGTTGCTACCGCTCCATGAGCTCGTCTTACAATAACTATCCATTTGACCAGTGATGTACATCTCACTTGATTGTAGAAATGGCTGGTGTAGCAGCAACTTGTTTCCCCACCCCAATTATAATATATTTCAAATTATCTATCAATATCATTCTAGCGAAATGGACAATCACGGGCAACGACTGCTAAGAGCAGATGGTTTTACCCACGTAATCCCGTGTTTGCATTTTGTCCTTACAACAACTTTTTCCTATCAAATTATTATTTTTTCTTATCCAACTAATTAATGCGGCTATACTTCGTCACACGTTCGGCGCTACCAACTCAATTTTCTGGAGCATTCTGAAATAAATATATAAGGTGAACGCAATTGTGCAGTGAACATTTAAATATATAACACGTTGACTGAATCTTGTTGATATTCAGCGCTAATGGAACTAGTATTCAAAGTATTCGGCTGTTTTCTTAGAACCCTAAAAAAAAAAAAGATAGATCAATTGAAGATCCTTAGAATTGTGGGAAAAATAAAAAAATTACCTTTAACACTAGATTTTAAAATGCACCCTCAATTTCGTGTCTTGTAAGAACTTGGCATATGAAGTTTTACATCCTAATAAAAATAATATTCTTAGAAAATACACTAATGGACAATAGTAACAATGTCTTTCAAGATCTTACCGATAAATCAGTGATGGGTTTTTCCAAGCGTACAACCTCAGACTTTATTTTGTAGAATGAAATGGGAGAGAGGGGGGGGGTCTGGTCGGAATAAATGTACTAAAGAGAAACTTGGGTAACGACTGCCAAAGCAGTTGGTTTAACCTACGTAAGCCCCAAGAGCTTCTTGGTACATTATAGGGTTGTTTGATTGCTAAGTAGAGTATTAAATCACAGTAACGACTGCAAATGCAGCTGGTTCAACCGACGCTGCCCGTGATATTTAACTCTCGTAAAATGCGAGGCAAGGGAAGGTATGGTGTTGGTGTCGTGAGGTAAAGTCGATGAAATGTAAATTTTTGCAGTGTCAGATCTATAAAAAAATCAAATTAGAAAATTAAAAAAATGAATTTGAGTCGTTTGCTAATGTAAACAACCAGCTAAATTGCAGTTCCCATCCCTTATGCACTTAATGACTACCTGAAGTAAAACTACAGAAATTAGGTTTTAACCCTTATCCCTTCTTTATAGTTGAAATTGAATCTAAAATTTAAATTTAATTTAAAAATTCGAAACCGAAATTTTAACATTTTAAATAAGACTTTTAGGATGTTAATTGAAAGCCGAAAGATGGCGGTAGGATTTTACATCATTCATTTAGACGGCAAATTATTCAATAGCGCAAAACTATATTTTATATCATATTTCGTTTTACTCTTGATATTTTGAAATTTTATTAAAAATGACTTGCGTCATTTAAACTTTCCGCCTATCAGGACCGCGGACAATAAAGCAGTCCCGCACTGCATCCCGCCATTGTTTTTTTTTTACCCTGCTGCACATTTGCTGATTTGAAGTTTACATTGGGACACTAAGTAACTGTTACGGTTAAAATTTTACAGCTCGAACGGACGATTTTGAGAATTTGTGCCTTACCAAACTCGCGGACGGAGAACCGAAAATTGAAAGGAAGGAGTTTTTTTTTTTTCTATCAAACGACAGTCGCCATTTGGGTACCCTAAAATGATATGGATGAATTACACTTTTATAATTTAAGTTAATTCCATATAGTTACCGTGACTAAAGTAATCGCATATGATAACAATCCTGGCAATTCACGTGATTTTTAAATCATAACCATTCGTACCAATGCAAAATATGGGTAATGACTGCCGAAGCAGCTCGTTTGACCAACATCATCCCAATTTTTTACACCGATACTTAAGCATAGTAATAATAGTTAGGTAATCATGGGTTACGACTGCTAAAGCAGCTGGTTTGACCAACGTGTCCCCCATGAACTGTTTACCTAGCAAACACAATTCTAACATCTAGCATTAAGATTCTAATATGAGACGAATGTCTATCGAGCAGCAGTTGGATCTGTAAACGCATGTGATGAGAATCCTGGAGAAACTAAAACTTGAAAGGTAGTCGTCTTTTTTCTCAAAACCACAGTTGCCGTTCAGACTTCCTACAACGATAGGGGTGAATGACACTTTTATTATTTAAGCTAATTCTATATTTACCGTGACTGAAGTAATCGCATGTGATAACAATCCTGGCAATTTCTTGTGATTTTTAAATCATAACCATTCGTACCAATGCAAAATATGGGTAATGTCTGCCGAAGCAGCTGGTTTGACCAACATCATCCCAATTTTTTACACCGATACTTAAGCATAGTAATAATATTTAGGTAAATCATGGGTTACGACTGCTAAAGCAGCTAGTTTGACCAACGTGTCCCCCATGAATTGTTTACCTAGCAAACACAATTCTAAATCTAAAACTAAAATTCTAATTCTAAGTTCTATATTCTAATGTGTGAAGATTCTCTATTGAGTAGCAGTTGGATCTGTAAACGCATATGATGACAATCCCGGAGACGACAAAATTCTCAAAACCAATTGCCGTTTTGAGACCCTAAAACGATAGGGGGTGAATTACACTCTGAGAATTTTCGTTAATTCTATATAGTTACCGTGACTGAAGTAATCGCATATGATAACAATCCCGGCACTTTCACGTGATTTTTAAATCATAACCATTCGTACCAATGCAAAATATGGGTAATGACTGCCGAAGCAGCTGGTTTGACCAACATCATCCCAATTTTTTACACCGATACTTAAGCATAGTAATAATAGTTAGGTAATCATGGGTTACGACTGCTAAAGCAGCTGGTTTGACCAACGTGTCCCCCGTGAACTGTTTACCTAGCGAACACAATTCTAAAATCTAACATTAAGATTCTAATATGAGACGATTGTCTATCGAGCAGCAGTTGGATCTGTAAACGCATGTGATGAGCATCCTGGAGAAACTAAAACTCGTCTTTTTTCCCAAAACCTCAGTTGCCGTTTAGACACCCTAAAACGATATGGATGAATTACACTTTTATAATTTAAGCCAATTCTATATTTACCATGAGTGAAGTAATCGCATATGATAACAATCCCGGCAATTTCACGTGATTTTTAAATCATAACCATTCGTACCAATGCAAAATATGGGTAATGACTGCCGAAGCAGCTGGTTTGACCAACATCATCCCAATTTTTTACACCGATACTTAAGCATAGTAATAATAGTTAGGTAATCATGGGTTACGACTGCTAAAGCAGCTGGTTTGACCAACGTGTCCCCCGTGAACTGTTTACCTAGCAAACACAATTCTAAAATCTAAAACTAAAATTCTAATTCTAAGTTGTAACGATTTTCTATTGAGCAGCAGCTGGATCTGGAAAAAAAAATTGACTGGACAGTTGATTTCAATAGTATCATTCGGAGCTTTTGTCATCCCAGGTCTCTATTATTTAAAATAAAAAAGTATCAGCAAACCGACACTATTTAGTAAATACCATTCTACAACCTACTGATCCAATAAATAGATGAGATTGGCTAGACTCGTTTGGTCCAAATACACTCTGTAATACAACGTAAATTAAGACAATTGACAACAAAACAGTTATGTCAACTTACTTGAATTGAAAAGCTGTTACATAGAAGTTAAGGCGTAAAAGAATCGCAGCAATAATTTATGGTTCTCTCATTAGTCTGTGTCGTAAGGATGAATCTGTTTGAATATTCCGCTTTAGTTAAGGAGCATTTAAATGTGGGTATAAAAAAATGATTGCTTTATTACCTACAGGACCAGAAATAGTTAATGGGGACATCTTAGGTTAAGTTGTATCAGTATCTTAAGTAATGACTGCCAAAGCAGCTGGTTTAACCGACACTACCCTAAGAATTAGCTGCGTTACAACTTGAACCACTTTACCCACAGAACCAGAAAATTTTATTGGAGACATCTTAGGTTAAGTTGTACCAGTATCTTAAGTATGACTGCCAAAGCAGCTGGTTTTCCCGACACTACCCTAAGAATTAGCTGCGTTACAACTTGAACCCCTTTAGGACACCAAACCAGTTACGTCATTAAAATAATAGAATTTCTGCCAAAGCAGACATTTTTCTATTACAATTATCGTGACAAAACTGATTCTTCAACAACCAATGTTTGATCGGCATCAAAGCGCTTTAACTTCAGCCTAACAAAGAGTCGCGTTATTCAAAATATCAGTTAAGAATAACTATACAAACGTGATAACGGCCAGTTTTTCCCCGCACAAGTATAATATTGGGCGTTCCTATAAATGAAGTTAAGTTAACTGTGAATAATTTGCTATTATTATGTGCTATTAAGCGTTCATACCTTTTGGTTACTTTAACTTGGTATAAACTAAGTTTTTCCCGTACAAGTACAATATTGGACGTTCCTATAAATGAAGTTAAGTTAACTGTGGGTAATGTGCTATTATGCATTCATACCTTTTGGTTATTTAACTTGCTATAAAGAATACAATACTGTAATATGAAGTACAATCTGTAATTAAGAAAAATAGTTGTAAATACACTGTAGAAGGCGAATATTTGTTATTTATACCTCTATTGCCTCCTAATGATATAGTTGAAATGAGACCAGTGTCTGTACAATGTTTGTGCTGAACACTACAAAATGAAATCAAGAAACGTAAATTGTCTTCTTTGAAGTACAAACCTCTTACCCAGCGGTTATAGTTCGATGAATATAATAAGACTGTGATTGCACCATTTGGAAAGAGCAAAAAAATAAAGAAGGAAAAAAACAAAAAAGAGAAAAAGAAACAAGCCTAACTACTGCGATTAAGAGATCAATGGTGAACATGGATACGACTGCCAAAGCAGCGGATTTAACTAACGCAAACCCAATAAATCACCAAAGACAATAAAATAAAATAAATGTACGCGGTGTTCTAAACCATTTTAAGCACGAGAACGACTGCTAAGCAGCTGGTTTTACCAACGTATTTCTCGTGTGGAATAAAAGATTGGTTTAGACACTATTAACTAATAATTAGCAAATTAACTAAAAACAAAATCGTGCGGGTTGAAAGCAATTTGAATTAGTCATCAGATCTGTTCTAATAGGAAAATGTTCGGTAATTTGCATATGCTCGAAGGCTTTTTCTTATAAAACCAACCAATTAAAAGCCAGTTCGGATTCTAATCAGTTCAGTACAAGACACGCAACAATGTTTGGATTTGTGGTTAATCACTGCAAACAAAGAAAAATTTAAGTCAAACTTGAATAATTTGTTAACAAACTGTTGCCTACAAGCCTTATCCTCCTCTGTATTGAGAATTAAGCCTCGAAACATGCAAAACATCGCGTTTTTCACTTCTTTCTGAGAAAAATACAGAAAAATGTTTGGTAATTTGCACATTCTCGAAGGCCTTTCTCATAAAATCAACCAATGGAATGCCAGTTTAGATTCATTAATCAGCTCAGTATAAAACACGCAACAATGTTTGGATTTGTAGTTAGTTACTGCAAACAAAGAAAAGTTAAAGTCAAACAATTTAACAAATTATTGCCTACAAACCTTATTCTTCTCTGTTTTGAGAATTAAGCCCCGAAACATGCAAAACACCGCGTTTTTTACTTCATTCTGGAAAAAATACAAAATTATTATAAGTAAGAAAATTAAAATCAATGTACTTACGTTTAACTTCGTGTAATGCATTGAGACAACTTCCAACATGGCCATTTTCTAAGCTCCTGACACTGCAAATACACTATCAAACTATTGATCTTAGTAAATGGTTGGCAGGTTTAAATATGAGCCCATAGTTTGGTGTATCAAAATCGTGGTAACGACTGCCGAAACAGCTGGTTTGACCAACGTAACCCACCGCATGATACACCATAGTTTAATGATCAGCAAGTCTGAACCATTTATCCAACCAATCACAAGCAACGACTGCAACTGCAGCTGATTTAATCAACGTGAAATCTTGTGAAATATGGTTTAAAACGGTTCTCGTAAGAAGGTATGCAGCACTGCATATTGTGGCCAAAAATTGGAAACACTTGAGAATCGTTAAAGGAGAATTAGTAAAGCAGATATGAGCAAGTTACAATAAATACCTTTAAAAACCGGGAATCGTTACTATTTGTAGAAACCCACTAGTAAACCGTGATTCTCAATCCTTACTAAAACAGGGGGAAAAAAATATTGTAACTTCAAAATCAAAATGGAGGTATTATAACATACCAAAGCTGGTTTTAAACGGTAAGACCCCCAAGGAAATTCTGGTTCACGTTTTCATAAAGATTCTAACGACAGGTTTGCTCTATTTTAAAAAGGTATAGTGTTAGAAAAAAGTTTACAAACACCACATGATGTCAATTAAAATCTTACATTATGGTTTGCCAATAGATGTTTAATGCACTGAAGTTGTTCGGTCAAGTGCGGACATCCAAGAATCTGTTTAATCATTTTGCATTATCCAATGACCAAAAGACACAGGCAACGCCTGCCAAAGCAGGTGGTTTAACCAACGTGCTTCCTGTGACAGTTTTGAGTATTGGTTTTAATACAAAGATTAACAATCCCTGCTAACCATAATGACTTTTACACTCTTGTTGCTATATGTCAGAAGCAAGTTCTATTTTACCATAATCCAATCATTTCCACTTCTTACAGACAGGTTTCGAGTACAAAATGTCCAACTGTAATAACAAGAGATTATTTGTATTACATAATTATACAATTTCATTAAGGTGGTAATACAAACTTTTTCCACCAATGAAATGAAAGTTGTCAAGAGTTCGGGTACTGCTTCTGCTAAAAACAAAAAAATTATCGTTAAAATTCACTTACATACTGAAATAAGTTTGCATTACGTACAACGATTATTAGTATTTCCGTCAGTTTCTTTAGACACTGCTACTTCACACGCAACATTTTAGGATCTGATGATTCAGCCTCAAAATTGTTACCTACCATAAAAGTTGGAAAAAAAAAGAAAAAAAACAAAATAACCTTCAAAAACTTTTGACTGCTAACAGTAGATCAAGTCTTAGACGATCATTAATCGCAGTGGTAACTTTCATTCTCAGACAAGCAGACTTCTTGGCTGTACAGTTAAAGTGCAACAATATCAATAGGCACGACTGTCAAGACAGCTGGTTTTACCAACGTGGCCCATTAACAATTTTAGATGCACTTATGTACTGTTACCCCAATTAATCAGTTGACTGCAATGCCACAAGCAGCGACTGCATTAGCAGGTGATTTAATCAACGCGAGCTCATGATTAAGCAACAACTGATATGCTATATGGGACAATTTCTACCCATCAATTAACTTTGGAGGTTATAATCTAATAAAATAAGACATTAGTTTATGACTATAAAATTGAGTAATCCCACCTAGTATTACGGACTTTACCACTGCCCACACTTTAAATACACGGTGACTGGTAGATGTAAGGAACTTAGCTACCTTTTGAAACTTGTGACCCAACTTTCATGTAATTGGCCTTGATGAAAACCTGTATTAAGAACTATATTAGTACAACAGAAAATATATTACTTAACAATCGTACCTGGTAATGCCAAGTCTTAGCTAACATCAAATTTGGTACTTCTTAAGTCCCAATTTTCATGTAATTGGCCTTGGATGAAAACCTGTGTAAAGAACTCTATTAATACAATAGAAATTATATAAGATTTAACAATCGTACCTGGTACAAGTTTTAGTTAAACATCAAATTTGGTTGCTTCATCATACTTGTTGTGTGACCCAACTTTCATGTAATTAGCCTTGATGAAAACCTGTATTAAGAACTGTATTAATACAATAGAAAATATATTATTTAACAATCGTACCTGGTAATGCCATGTTTTAGTTAAACATCGAATTTGTTTGCTGAATCGTACTTGTTGTACCCATCTAAAGGGTACAGAATTTAAATTGAAAGTGTAAGGAGAGACAATAAGTTTCTTACATAGTTAAAAGGAGTGGTGCAGCGTGTTCTTATGAAAGTCAAATAGTTGTGGAACAAAAAAAAAAAAACTAAGTCATTTTTGTATTACTAAAAACCAATAGGACGACTGCCGAAGCAGCTGGTTAAGCCAACGTGACCTATAGATACTTTTAATAATACATTGACTTTTGTGTATGTTGTCAACCAATGATAGAATTACAAGCAACGACTGCAGAAGCAGCTGGTTTGACCCACGTGGGCAAGTAATAAGTAGCATTGGTTTTCAACAAGCCCTAACTGTTACAACACTTTTCAATGAAACAATCTGTAAAACAAATTGCAATATTATTAAAACACTTGTAAAACTTCTTCGTACTGAACGGTTTTACTTGAAAGACCGTAGATTCTTATGTGACCGAACCCTAAAATATTGATTTAGTTAATAATTGTAAAAACTCATTGAAAGCTGATGATACCTTTGCATTTTCTTAGCCATGCAACACAAAATGGAATGGTATGTTTGGATTGTACCGAGTCAACATTCTGAAAGAGCCAATAATCTTTAAGTTCAAAATTAGGTTTTCACTTAACCAAGTAATCTTACTGTCTGGCCATAGTTTTAAATGGAGCACTCCAATTGAACGGCAAAGAACTACAAAATCACATGTACTATTATTATGGTTTCACAGGACATCCTAATGTCTACTAGCAGCCAAAATGATCATTTGTACCATAAGCAGCATGAGCATGACTGCCGAAGCAGCTGGTTTAACCGACATGAGCCCAAAGATTTTTGCAATGGTTATAATGATCATTGTAGTGTTGTTAAACAATTGTCCAATCCAAACCACAGGTACGACTGTTAAACAGCTGGTTGAACCAACGTATCCCCGTTTTTTATTAGGATTTAGACAATTGACTCGCAACACAGCTCTTCTACAACCAGGAATAAATTCTGCAAACCGTAAACTGAGTAAATAACAGTCATCTTGAGGTGGGCATTGACGTCTACTCTATAATACAGTACATATATTATTACGGTCGTAAAATTTAAAGATTTTTGATCTATTACCTATCCAGAAACGTTTTTTCGAATTAACTGTGATTAGAAATGGCAATAGAACTTCTTCCGCAAACAACCTGTAGAACACGCGTTTACATACAGTGAAAAATATGAAGAAATGTTGAACTTACATCATTCCGCGTTACTATGTTCTTTATACAATTAACCGCAAGTCTGTTAATAATAAATCATCACAACTTTCGAAATTTAGACTGAACTTTTAACGATTTAAAATGTAATTTTCGCTTGTTTGAGTAAAAAATTCCCTCTCCCTGTTGCCTTAAAATAGCAGTTATTTTTAAAATCGCGCAAATACTAGATTTAAAGTTGTAGTAGATAAGTAATAAGAAACGTTGATGTTCTCTGTGTCAATGAAACCTTAGGTGCGACTGCCAAAACAGCTGATTTGATCAACGCTGACCTAAGAAATAATTCTCAATGACACTTCATTGAACGAGCTAATGTTGTAAACCATTTAACAAATGCAATCACAGGCAACGACTGCTTTAGCAGCTGGTTATAACCCAACGTGAACTCGTGATTTCGCTATTTGCTATGTATTGGTTTTCAACAAACAAGAACCTAATAGTGTGAGCGAACTTAACGCAATAAAACTGCAATTAACGCGCCATGCGCAATGCCCCATATTTCTGTTGTATTAAACTTGCAGAAGCTACTGTAATAAACTTAAAAGATAAAATTAATTCGCAAAATGCTACGCCAAAACTAGCACACCCCTCTTTTAGACTCGTTTTAAACGCACAGCCAACCTGGAAAAATAAAAGCAGTTAGTCTCCCTACAACCTTTTGACTCATAAACAATTCTTACCAATACGCATTGAATAGTTTGAATGTGACAAATTCCAGAACTGCTCAAGGTTGAGAAAAACTGGAAGGATTTGAAAGCAATTACCATTTGGTTCTAAAAGAAAAAACAAGTTAGACTACCAAACGCCAATAAAAAGATGTTATCACTGAAATAAATATTTCCAAGAGCAAAACAGGCAAAACACTTATAGTAAATAACAACAATCAAAGTCGAATGTATGAAGAAAACTCGGGTGCGACTGCCTAAGCAGCTGGTTTAATCAACACAACCCCAAGAACCATACATTCATATTCAATGCGTTGTCTTAGACCATTCCATCATCAGTACGACTGCCGAAGCAGGCGATTTTAACCACGTGAACTGATTATTTAGCTATGTCTAGCGACAACATTGATTAGTTTCAGAACCAATTAGCATTTTCACGGGTAACGACTGCCTAAGCAGCTGGTTATTCCACACGTAAACCCCATGAATCATGATTAGCGAAGCTAATGGTTCTTAACCTATCAACTTCGAGAACGCACAAACGACAAACACTAGCAATACTACTAACACAATGAAAGAAAGTTTTAAAACAATAATACTTATCTCATATCGTTAGAATTAACAGAATAAATCAGCTAATTTGGATTCATCACGGGAGATTTACCTGTTACCATTATTTTAGAAACCTATAGAAGAGAAAAAATTAATAAAAAAAATTGTAAGATTAAGATACTTACTTACCACTTCATGCCAATAAAACGTATTACCATCCAATTTATAACTTAACCAGCGTTAAAAGTGTTAGCATTCTAGAAACAAATATATACAATGTTAAAATTTAAGTGGCTAATATGGCTATCGATTCCCTTACTCGTTTGTTGTAAACAGCAACTTCATTAGCCGCCTATAAAAGACAAATAAGGAATACATATTTTGGAAAATACAATTTTGCAAATAAAGACATTGGGAGTGGGGCCTATCTCTACATCAACTATTAAGTTGTATTAATGAAGAACTTGAGTAGCGACTGCCGAAGCAGCTGTTTAAACCACGCAACCTCAAGAAACTGTTCAACTTCAAAAATACGTTTAGAAAACCATTTATGTGTTGTTAACCATTATTTCAAAGGCGCGACTGCAACAGCAGCTGGTTTTCCCAACGCGAGCCTATATATTTTTTTGGCTAATCAACATGCTAGATTTTTACATAAAATCATGAATAAATATTGCAAACCATAATTTCGGGATAAATAATCCAGCTTGACCACACAATACTTCATATAAAGATTGAGTGCGCCAGGGATTATTGAGAAAGAAGGAGGTCGTTTCTGAAAAGAACAAATTCAATTAAGTTTTAACTGCAACAATCTTTAAGACTCAAATATATATCAATTACTTGTTGACGTCTCTAATGTCTTATTTGACTGTTACAGAGTAGAAGCTCAGTAGACTAATCTTGCTGCAGAAGAAGAGAATTAGAAATTCATATACACCTAAATTGATAGATTCTTACCAGCTACAGTGTCACACCTCAGAACTGCTCACTTTTTATCCGCTGCAAAATAAAATTCACAGTGTCTTTGGATTATCAGCAAGACAAAAACACAAACAGGAATTGTAAAATTTTGTGCAAGCATTAGCTCATGCAGAAAGAAGTTGGCACTGTGTCACCGAAAATCTTGGGTACGACTGCCGAAGCAGCTGGTTGGTCCCAACGTGATCCCAAGAATATAAATTCGTTGACACGATATTCACACACGTCAAATTGTTAATCCCAATCACAGGCACGACTACTACATACGTAGTAGCTGGTTTTACCAAACGCATTCGTGTGAGTATGGGAATTAACAATTGTTTTGTTTTCAAAGCATTCATCATTCATTCAGTGCAAACGTTAAGTGATAATTGCCGAGTTTTACCTGAGTTGAACGTTTTGAAATCTCTTGTAAACTGATGACTACCATTGTCTGGACCATCAGCAAAGAGAAATCATCCAACTTCAACAGAAAACTTACTATGTTAATACTAAAAATCTTCGCAGTTCGATACTACCTTTCGAAACGAACGTTTTCTAAAAACCGTTTCTAAATAAATGAAATATTGTAACAAAGATACGACGTCAGTAATAAGTTATTCATTACTTCTAAGCGAATAAAACTCCACTATGTAACTGCTCATTGCAATAGAGGTGCTGAACACTGTAAAGTAACTTAAGATGAAAATACTTCTGAAACGATAAGCAACTGTTAATTTTGTATAATTCTTAAAGCAGACAATGAACTAGTCAAGTTTGGTACACCCTCATAGAACATTGACTGGTTTATGTGTATATGGGAGGCTAGGGGTTTAACATCAATAACAACAACTAACAACAAGTGTTACGACTGCTTACTTAGGTAACGACTGCGAAAGAGCAGCTGATTTAATCAACGCGCCCCTAAGTCAGTCGCAACTTGGATTACTAGAGTTGTCAACCGTACGAACAAACCACCATAGGACGATTGCCGAAGCAACTGGTTTTAACCTACGTGGCCTATGGGTATTTGCTTTCCTGGTTTTCAACCCGATTATGGATTTGGTACACTTTAAAAATTACCCTTGCCTTTTAGCTTCTTCCACGAATCACTACAAGGGGTCTGTAGTATTAAGAATAGATTTTAGTACTTTTACTTTGTTTTGATGGCTATTCTTACGTTTAAGACCAATGCATTTTACATTTTCCCGGAATGGTTTTGCGTTTCTTTCATTTCTCTTTCAAGTTTGTTCCGATTTCTTTCTTCAATGCGGTTGTCCTTCTATTAGAATTCGTTTTAATTGTTTGCATTCATTTGTAGTTTTATTTCTTCCAAGTCTTCTATTGAATTTATTTTAAGCTTCGTGTTGCCTATTTAGCCAAACTTATACAGTGGTTTGTTTTCGTCTTCTATTAACCTTTCTTGAAAATCTTCAATTTGTATCATTGTTTAACGTCTTGACTCATCATTTTTACTTATTAGCGGTGAAGTCGTACTTGAGTCGTCAATTTTCTCTCTTGCAGCTTTTGAGAACGTTCATCAGATTCTTGTCTGCCTTCTGTTTTATACTTTTAATCGTTTTTCTTAAACTTGAATCTTCAACTTTTATTTTTCTAATCTTGCTCGCATTTTCAAATTATACTTGCTTCAGAGATTTCATCTTCTTAAGAGGTTCTTTACACTCTTGTCACTCGTTTCATTTACTTTTAAAATCTTTATCCCCTTCCCTCCTTTCAAAAATACTAAAATACCTTCAAAGCTAAGATTATTTCAGAAGTTATTCCCTTCTTCCCTTATGCATTATACCAAACACTAAACCTACCTGATGAACTAATATTTAATACTTTTCCTAGAAAACCCCATCCGTTCAATTTCCCTACATTTCAACTTCGTTGCCAGTAAATTTTTTCCTTCTTAGTTATCAATGCTTTTATTGTTACTTCAAATTTAAAATCTTCCATTCGAGCAAAGGTTTTACAGGTCGTTATTATCTAAGCTAATTAAGTATTGTCTGTCTTTTTATTAAACTTCAAAGGTTGTTTTCTAATTTTTAAATGGGAATAGCGCCGAAAGTTAGGTCCTCTAGCTTTATTAAGAATCGTTCACTTCCCAATACCACCCACATTTTTACTACACCGTCTTATTTTCTTCTTAGGTTAAACATCTTGGTACTTCATTGAACTGTTTCTTAGTTTTCCTCTGTAGTCTAATTTCACTCTGAAAAGCTGTCAAGTCTCCTTAAAAAAAATTTTGGTGGTATCTTCGTTTCTTCGCGCTTGAAATATAAAATCTTGCACTTAATCTTCATTCTTTTACAACTTCACAGTCAGCCAGTTTGCAGCTTCTTTTTATTTTCTAAAATTTCTTGACTGGTTTTCAATTGTTCTAACTTGATGTTGTGCCCGTCTGAACCCCCTAATCATTTTTACCTCCACCCAACTACCTTTCCCACAACTCAAGCGATCCTTTATTAACTAAATCCCAACATCCCAAACATCTTCATTGCTAGTCTTGCTGACCTTCTTCGTAAATTTTCGCCTGGTTCTAACCAACAAAACCATTTTGTAAGGCATCATCACAACCAATTGTGAAATAGCACACCAAGCCTTACCTGGTTCCTGTTAATACAAGAACCAACACTCTCGGTAAAGTAGTGAAATTTGATACATTCTTCCATCAAAGACTGATAACCCAGGGTTTTTGGTATGGCCTTAACCATTCTTCGTAGTCAGTATATCGGATTGACATACCAGTAACAACCACAAGCAGCGCCTGCTAACGCAGGTGGTTGGACCGACGCGATCTTGTGGCTTGCATTGGTAGACTCAATCTATAACTTTGCCCTCTTTAGTGTTCGGTAATCATGGGTACGACTGCAAAGCAGCTGATTTTATCCACGCGCAAACCCATGAATTTACCTACTAATTAAGAATAGGCGAAAGTATTATGCCCGGCCAGATACTGACATCGTCATCTTGATCCTAAACGAGAAATATTAGAAAATATTACATCGAAATAATCTAGAATGTTCTAGCAAAAAAATGATAAGGTTTGCATTTCCAAAAATCAGTCAGCCATTAGTAACTACGGGTAACGACTGCGTATAGCAGTTGATTTCATCAACGTGTACCCCGTGATAATACCAACGACTACTTAAATTTAGTAATATAATAACCGTTAATCTAATACAAACAACAATCGTATCCGTGTAAAAATATATTTTACCTTTGCGGTCAAAATCGTAGCTTTGGCCCTAGCGAAACGCGATTACCTGGGTATCGACCTAGAAAATAAATTAAAGAAAAATATTCAGTTTTTGGTTACAAAAATTTGTTTTAAATAGTGATAAAGTGTTAGAGTTTAAGGGAGTAACCTAGTTTTGAAAATACATCCGTTAGCCATACTGTGAAAGGCCATTTTTGTATATGAAACAATAAAACGCCTTAGTATAAGCTCATATTTTATACTGGATTCAATTGCACTGGATAATCTTAGTGGATACGACTTTTAGAGAAGGATATTAAACCAACGATTTCAAGAAAATCGAAAGAAATTTTCTAGAACGCAAAACGTCGTTGGTTTTGGCAGTGTTCGCCCGTAACAAAATTTTAGACTTCATATTTTGTAATTAAAACGCGCAAAAAGTAAACATTTTATATATATTCTAGTTAACTAAGATCAGTTTAACGATATATTCGATTTAGATGACCAGATTTTAAGCATCTAAAATGTATTTCAGAAAATTACTCACCAGTTACTCGACAGCTTAGAAAGCACGCAAAATGGCTGAAGAACCTGGCAGTGAACAACGCCCCATCTGGTGGCGAGTAGTTGCAACTCTCTAATGGAGTCGCTGTCGTAAATACAAACAGAACCGGAAAACCCCAGGCGGCCTAACAAAAATTCCTAAAATTTTAGGGGGGGAAAAAAAAAAACTATTAAAAAAAACCGTAGGAAGATTTAAAAGTATGTCATACATTTTAACGTTGATTTAAGAAATGATTAATTCGAAAGATAAAAAATTTGAAAAATGTCGCTTATCTTTACACAATTTTTATGCAGTACAGACGGAGGGAGACTACCAGTCATTTTTTTAGATTGTTTAATTTAAGTTAATTATTATAAAATTCTTTGTAAACCAAGCAAAATAACTTGCATCTTAAAATATTCATTTATATTGACTGACACATTCACACATTTCTATACGTAATTTTTTTGCTTTTTTAGATAGTAGATTACACTGAAATTTTTTGTATGGGAAGTTTAACTATCTTTTCAAAAATAAATTCAACAGTTCATTCACTCAATACATGGGAACTTACTGATACACCGGTTCCGATTAAGACCAAAAAAATTTTCGTTACTTCACGTGTTCCTCATTTTGATGACCATGTGACACACTTAGCCGGAAGTTTACTGTGGAGTCAAGCTATTTGCACGCTTCCTTACGGCTAAGAGACGAACTAATTTACCGTTGATAAAAAAAAGGTGTTTCGGCAATTCGATGTGGTTATTCGGTCTTCTGGTTGTAATGTAATACTCCAGTTGTCATACACGTTTACCTAAAATGACTGAAACTAGCCTATATTTAATAAAAAACTGTTACCGGAAATAGATGTACTGTTCAACCGAATCGTGCGCCGCCCTGGTTGCGACTTTATTTAAATGTTAACAAGGGAAGTCGTCGGCTCAAGAGCGAGCTCAAGAGGCATCACTCTAGTGGCCAGACGGAGAACCAATAACGTATTAAATTCGTATTAGATTATTTATCGTTTCTACAATATTATTTCAACAAATCATTAAAACCCCAATATTAGTTTATACAATAAATTAATTTTCCTTAAACTTTAATATTAACTCAATCGAAGTAAGCGCCTACCTGGTGGCCACATTTCAAATTAAAACACTATAATGCTCAAACAGAAAATAGACGTCAAATATTGTCTTGTCTATGATATAGATTTGAACAGAATCTTTTAATAATAACTTTAATCACAGATAGTACGAACAATAACCTGTTTGTTTATTAGAAATAACATTTCCGGAAGTTGGGAAAACCTTTGATCGATAATACTGCCGCCCTTGTGGTTACTTTTTGCAGTAATCCGGAAATTACATTTCCACACCCTTTTCTAGTGATATATACAATGACACGTCATCAAGTGAATAGTCGTCAAGTTGTCGTGGCTCTCTCGTTAATAAATTTTTAGACTTGTACTTTCACATTTTTAGTTTTATTTTTATTTATTTCGCGTACAGGCCGTCAATATTTATTCATTCGCCCATGTCAAGCGAAAAATATATTTGATAAACTGGTCCCAAGTGCAGTTATATGACACGGGGATAAGCTAAGCAGAGATCAAAGAATCAGGGTCAATAATCTCCAACTTTTTATTTCTTTATTTTTAATTGTGGAGCTTGAATTTTTCGGACTCAGTTTAAATTTTAAAAAAACTTTTGAGAACCATTATGGTTTTTTTATACGAAAGTAAAAAATGTTTTTACTTGAGTAAAAAATGTTGTAAGACTTGTTTATGATAACCCTACTTGAATTTTTTTAATCGTAATATTTTACTTTAAATCCGCCTAACGAGGACTGTGGCCTTAAGTTAAATCGCAACTCAAATAACTCATTAAGAAAATCTCACTACGTGGCAATTTCTCATTAGTTGCGATAATTTAAAAGTAAAATCATTTAATTAAATTCTGTGAATGTTCTTTATTACTGGTTATGAGACATATATAAATATCAAATTTTCATTTCATATACATTCAAGTTTTAGCAAATTTTCAAAATTCAGAATCTAATTGGCTTGCTATTACATTCAAACATTACAAAATGCCAGTTTAAAATATATGTTTAGCACTTTTATATTTATTGCATAGAAATTAGGATTTTTATGAAGTGCAGACATTTGTTTTGCAGTAAATGTGAAGTTAGAAAAATATTTTTAGCATTGGAATTACTGTAATAATCATTATCCAAATTGGTCCCAATTTTCCCCCACTATTGCAATTATTCCCAGTGCAGCAGTCAACTGATTTGTAATCATCTGTCTTCTTTTTCTCTGTTGCAACAAGAAAGGTTTTCAAATAAGGATTGGTAAAATATTGTTTCATTACTTTGATCACATAAGGCTTTTGTTCCACATTCTCGAATGATGTTTCCAGACACGGATTGTAATTTCTTGATGGTACGGAAAGATTTTTGTTTTAATTTTGGAAATAAGGTTGTTTTTTTATTATTATTATTATTAAGAATGTATTACCAGGCAATGTGTGGCACTTTCATTGCAATCCACGGATTCACCTTCATATTTCTGGCAGTTATTGCAGTTGTAACATTTTAAGGCCTGGGTGGTGACTGGAATATTCATAGATTTAACATACGGTTTTGGAATAATAGTTTCCTTACCTAAATGTGTTACCAGGATGAGGCACAAAATTGCAGTTTTCATGACCTAAAAAAACACACGAAAAATTTCAGGCATTTTTAATTCATGGATCATACATATTTACAATTTGATTATTTTTAAAAATCCTTAATGTGACCCAAGTCTTGGGTCACAAATGCCTGAAATACAATCAATTGATTACTATTTGATTTAATAATCATAATTATAAGTGATTAAACAAAAAAATTGCATTTAACCCTTTAACACTTATTATAAAGTTTTAACATGTCTATGCATCGGTTCGGTTTAATTTAGTTGTGAATGCAAATTAAGAAATTTTATTACCCTTGGGTTTTATGATGACCCTATTTTACTACAAAAACTTTTTTTTATATATCATGAGCTTCTTTGTATGTAGGGGTAACTGAAGTCAAAAAAAGTATTACTAGTCTGAAAAGGGACCCAAATTGAAAACGAGGGGGAGCTTTCTTTTTATTCATTATAGCATTAGCAGGTGGTGGTGGGGACTATTTTTCACTTAATTGATAAATTTGTAGAAATGGTCATTTAACCGAAAACTGGTTTACATTGATTGATTGATTGATTTAATTAAGACGCGTTAAATACACAATATGAAAAAAAAATAATAAAAAATATAAATAGATCAAATACATCAAATGAGGTTAAAAGTTACAAATCTGAAAGAAAAAAAGTTTCAGTTCTGAAATCTGAAATGACGTCATTGATTTACTAAATACTTAATTCTGATGTATTTCTTCTATTTATTTATGATAATAAATTCTTGAAAAAAATTCGCTACACTTTCAGTCTGTTATTAAGTGAATGAAACGTAACCCCAAGTTAAAAATATCCAGGATTTTTTTCTGATAGGTGGGTGGAGAACTGTTGTTAATTACAACACTGTTGTAAATGCATTTCTTCCATGCAAAAACATTAAATTAATTCCTCATAAATTATAAAAATTTTGACTTACTATAAAAATGATATTAAAAGCGGCTAATTTTCATTCAGCAAAATCAGGTAAAATATACAGAAAATGACATCAAAAACATTCCCATCACCGACTTTTCTCCATCCTCGCTTCATCATGAAGCACATGCAGCGATCAAAACATTTCTTATAAAAGAAAATTTTCTCTAACAGACTAACACCAATTATTATTCAAGAAAATTCATTAAAATAAAACGCCTACCTGATAAACGTGCATTTACCCCATTAAAAATTACACGACCAAAGCCCTCAAATTTTACCTTCTGAATGGGAGAGATCCAAAGCTGTAGCTGTTGTTGCTATGGCAACGCCTTTCCAAATGACTGAGTGTAGATGGAAGTCAGGGATGGTGAAGGACAAAGGGTATTCAAGCTCCCTTTGAAGGTCCCTCAGCTGCTCAGATTTTGTTGTGCCTTGCAAAATTAAAATAGAAGCCTCTTTCACTCCGCATAGCTTGCTCTAAAATGGCAAGTGATGTCATCCTAAGGATCAATAACTGTTGCAAATTGTTCTTCAGTGTTTCTTTTTTTTTTAATTAATGAAATGAAACCTTTTGTAATTTTCGTCACGCAAATTAATGTGAAGCGTCACTTTTAATTTTTATAATTGAAGCTTTCAAGAATAATTATTAACACATTTCTTTTAAAAATTTATTAATTGTAAGTACTTTACAATGGAACGCAAGTTTACAAAATGTCTTAAAACTGATAAAATAAATTATTTAAAGGAAGTTATATAAATGTAAAAATCATAAACTTCCAGTGTTATCATTAATCAGGTCGTCTGGCACGTTGATGGTAGTTTGGAAATTATTTCTTGAGCGTAACATTACCCAATAAAACCTTGCGTCACGATAAAAAATTGGAGTAATGCAAATGGCAGTCAGTAACATCTGTTTTGTAGGTAAGGTTACAATAAACATCTATTTTTTTTTAAAATGTTTAATATACTAACCATTACTATAAATAAATAAAACACATATTTCCAATCAAATTCTTTTGAAATTACTGGAATGAGTAGCTGTAAAATATTAAATAACATTAGCATCAATTTGTTTTGCATCTAAAAAGGTGAACATTTTTTAAGTGTATTTAGAGTACTTCATAAATGATACTTGATAACTTAAAGCATTTCCTTTTAAATCAAACTTTACAGCTGCTAAACGATGATACAGTAGCGCTCAAAAGTAAAGCAACACACACTAACTTTCCCCCACCTCCAATTAACATTAAGTTAGAGTGATTATATTTGCCGAGCCGGGAAGCAGCGGGTCCGGCAGAGCGCCGAGGCAGAGGCCCGTCGGTCATGCGCCGCGGCGTGTTGCACACGCCCGGCGTTTCGACGGTGCCGGCCGACGCCGATGCCGACCTCCCCGGCAGGACGGGCATATGCTGTGTCTAATAATATTATGTAACCTTTTTTTTAGTGTTTTTGGTATAGTTTATATTTTGGTCTTTGTTTAGTTGTCTTTTAGTTTAGCTGGAATTTTTGTTGGTTTTTTTTCTTTTCTTTTTATATTTGAAAACAAAATGTTAATCGGATATGTACCCTCTCCACTTACATAAAATTGCATCTCAAATTCAAATGTTTAAAATTGCATTATTATAATACAACAGCTGCAAAGCTAAAATCTAAAGGGAAACTGGTATCTCAATAGAAAAAGTTAAAACTAATAGTCCCCATCCCATTACAGACTTATAATGTCATACTAACCATTCCTAAAGCAGCTCCTAAACTTCCAGTTCCATCTATTATACCAGTAACAGTAGACAACGCTCTACTATTGCCTTGCAAAACTGGTTGTCGGCCAAGATCAGCAGCAACAGCTGTACTGACAATATTAGCTGCACCATTAATAAAAATTCCAACTAAACTCATCAATACTGCATTCGTTAATTTATTGTCAGGAGAATCTGCAGTAAAATAAGAGATTATTATAATTGAATCATAATTGTTACCAATCTACATACCGCTATAAATAAGTAAAGTTATTGGTGATATTATTAACATGACCATCACTGTTGGCGATCGTCTTTGCATACGGTCCTTAGATAACAACACAACTTAGTAATCATTTGATTTAATATTATAATTATTACCGAAATGAATCCACTAACAACAGCACCAATTATACCACCAACATCATACCAGGTTGATATTCGATCGGCGTCTGCTTGACCCCATTTAAAATTCGCAGTTAAGTAATATGGAAGCCAGAAAAAGAATGAGTAATTCACCATCTTCAGACACGCATACGCTAATGAATACTTAGAAAAAAAAAAAAAAAAAAACATTGATGTAGTCAATAAGAGATGACGCAAATAACAAACAACTTACTGCCAAAACACCAGGCAACCTAATGGCCCTCCAAACTGTTATTGGTTCTTCACGTGAACAAGGACCAACGAGTGAATCCTCAATACCTGAGTCACAAAAACCACTAAGTAATGGAACTGTAATTGACAGCACAAAAAGTAACACAAAACGAACACAATGAAATGTTCATTTTAATACCTTCTCCTTCTTTATCTGCATTATTTTCAACTTCGTAAGTATCAGGAAGAGGTAGACCTGGGTTAGGTTAGGTTAGGACATTAAGTTAGTAAGTAGTTAGTAACATTAAGTTAGATAATCTTATTAGGGGGTGTAAACATATACCTAAATCTTTTGGAGAAGTTACTAACGAACAAAATACTACTATTCCTCCTGCGAAAAGTAAACAAGCTGGAACTAAGAATGCCCACTAGAAAAAATTAATAAAAGTCATAATTTTTCCATTAACTTTTTATTAATTTAACTCACCTGATATCCATGAATTAATACAGCTGCAACTAAATAAGATCCAATAATATTGCCTACTGAAGTGCATGCTCCCCAAAAACCAAATATAACACCACGACTGAAAACAATGAATAGCGTTAATAAATAGTGAGCACTCATTTGTATGAATCAAAATTTTACCTAGATTTACCAAACCAATTACCCATTACAGAAACTGTAATAGGCCAACCAGTTGATTGAAATAATCCATTCAAAATCCAAAAACCCATGTAGTAAAATTCGTTATAAATTTTAAGCCATTCACTTAACGTTCCGAACAAAAATAACTGCAACAAAGGAAAAAGATTTTTAGTTACATTGTTTTCTACCCATAAAACCTCATTAATAATGAATTCATATATTAAAGATTAAACTTCTGCTTGAAACTTCTTATACTTATGAAATTATAATCGTAATTTTTTTTTTAAGACAGGTTTCTGGTTTCTGCACACTAATTTTAAAATCTTATTCTTATAACTATTAGTCATTGATAAATTAATTATCATTTATTCATCAGTCTGATGATAATTCAGTTTAAAAAAAGAAGTATTACGTTTCTACTTTATCTCAACAATTTTTAAACTACCCCTTAAATCTTATCTGTCAAATATTGATAATGTTATAACTCGAATCCTTTTGTTCTTTCATATCATTTTATATCATTAGTTATATATATATTAAGCAAAGAAAAGGAATTAGCATTGTTTTGCTCTTACTGTTATTGCTGACAGCCACATTCCAAGACTTAGAACGACCCTCATATTGAATCTGTCACCTAGAATGCCACTGACGAACAACCCCTGAAATAAAAATGTATTGTTTTAAGGAATCTAAAAAAAATTGCGGTAGTATTCCTTACCATAGCATAAGCAGTCATAAATACTGTGTCCAGTGTACCTAGAAAAAATTCAGCCGCTGGTGGGTCGGAAAAAAAATTGTGGCTATTCCAGGTCTAGAAATATAGTTTACTTATTATTTTTTTTCCCAACAATGACTGATATTATTACATCGTAGTCAAAAATGTCACATTCACTCGAATTTTGGGGGCTCCATTCTTCCGAAATGGTTGTTTTAATGTTGGAAAATGTTTTTCTTGTAGCATGGAATAATGAATAACTACGTAAACAAAATAATGGTTTGAATGTCACGAGTGACTCAACGGTAAAACTTTTTCACTACCCAAAAAACGTCAAAAGGAATACAATTAAATGGTGATAAGTCCATTTTGGTCTCTGCCGATTATTTGTCAAATCTGGTACTACATCATCATCTGACATTGTGGTATTAATTTGGAACTTTTAAAATAAATAAAAACAAGTGCGTTAATAAATTGACAAAATACCCGATAGTGCTAAAACTTACATTAAATAGTCACGCGTTGGTTTAATTATCTCATTTTTTGTCCTATAGTCTCTTACCACTTTATGCTGCTATTATTTATCTCTTTTATCGAGTTTGCAGGGATCAGTGATTAATATCGCTATCGGTAAAACAGCGATCTTGAAAGGACAAAACTGACGCATGCGTGTTTACGTCAGCGCGTTGTTGTTGACAGCCCTCGCTGAGTGTGTGAGCATGCGTTATGGAACTAGGTTATACATTATACGTGTTTATAATGGATAGATAAATGCATCTGATGTTGTAAATTTTTTCAGTTTAATGTTGGTGTCATTTTCAGTTATTTTAAGGCAGATATCAATATTGTGTTTTTTGAAGTTATGAAACTTATGATCAAGAGCTCAAGTCTGTAGGCGTGCGCACATGTAGTCGTAAGAGCTGGCTCTATTCAAAAGACCAACCGATGCCTCTCTTGTTGGAATTCAGAACTAAAAAGACTGATTTTAAAGGTTTAATGCTCGTTTATCGCCTCAGCTGTTTTCCAGTTGAAAGTTTCCTAGTACTTTTGGGAATGTTTTTTGTCTGATCATAATTCGATAATTACAGTTTTAAAGTGCGAGTGTGACTAATGTTAATTATAACCGAATGACCATATTTTATAATTAAAGCATTAATCAAATAATTAATCAAATAATTAATCAAATAATTAAAACCGAACCAGCTTAATAACAACGAAAAAAAAACAATAGAAGGCGGTCAATAAAAATAGATTTAATTAGAATGACAGACATAACTGCCTTCAGTTACTTCTAACATAAAAGAGTTCATAGCATGAGCAAGACCACCTGAGCTGGTCCTGGCATGAGCCGTGAAGCTTTTTCACAGGACCCTAGGCGCCATCTAACGTCAAATCTGGAACTAATACCTAATATCATTTAAGAATTTAACACCCAGAACAGAAAAATAAATATTCAATTCGTTTATAACATTTCATTTATTTGCCAAAAAAAATTTTTCCAAATTTTTTTTCAACTTTAATCAAAATTCTATGTTTATTTCATTATCTTAAATCATTCATTGATTGCATTTACCGGTAAAAGTCTTGAGAACTTGCGAATCTTCGCATTGTATTTTTTGGACACGAAAGTAGCAAAGGAACTGCAAAACAATTTTTGAATTTTAATTTTTTCTCCTGATTATTGTTGAATCACGAGGATATGTATTGATGATATTGCTTTTCTTTTTTTAGTAGTCTCCTCCTCAGAGCCCTATTTTTCTTCTTCTTCTTCTTATTCTCTTCGGAGTGCGCGTGCTTCTTTTTTCTTTAGTTTATTTGCACTTTTTTTTTTCTTGCGCGTAGTTCTCTGGTTTTTTTTCTTTCTTTCTTTTTTTCTTGCTGGTTTTTGAGTTTTGGTGTTACTTTTTAATTACATTTGTTTTTATGTTTGTTAGTGGGCACCAATTTTTTCTGCAATAAAAAAATTAATCAGCGTATTAATTTTGCAGTCACAAAATATAATTAAAATGTGCAAAATTTAAATAGGGCAGAGGTTTCAATCTTTCTATGAATTTATTAAATTTCATTCTTTAAACAGCCAACTCTTTTCTAGAGCATTTTAAAAATTAATACTCAATATTTAAACTTTGTCACTAGATGGCGCTTCTGTCGTATTGCTTAATATTTTATTACAAAAAGTTTTTTCGCCTGATACACGTTTACTACCAAACAGAGTCCAAGTATCTACTACACATGTCACTAAGAAAAAGTTGTAAAGCCGTATTTTGTGGTTTCCGTTTATTATTCGCCAGAGACGCGAGGAAGCTCGTTATGTGTAATGTAGTCTCATCTATCCAGGTGGAAGGTCTAGAGGCTCTTTAGGTATCGCTTCTCGGCCTTTTGGCTAAGATCAAAGTGTAGTATCTGTTCTTATCAGCTTAATATCTGATACGG